>JARHVA010002706.1:1080000-1167500 GCA_037957365.1 Torreya grandis | reverse complement strand
GAATCCATTTGAATATCACATCTAATAGCGCAATGATTCTTGCATCATTAAATAGTATATAAATTAGGGCTTTGGTTATTTTTTTTATCTCTCATAGTGGCCGAGAAATTTTTTTAGAATAATATTCCCTACATCTATTTCTATAATCAACCCACTTATTAATTTGACCCATTAATGAGTTAACTTCACATATTAATGTCTCTAATGTATTTGTTAGATAAGTTCAATGGGGGTTGTTTGAATAGGGATCCCTCATTGATTTAATTAAATTCTCAATTTCAATTTTGTTTTTTGTGATGTGGGCTGCCAAATCCTCCTAACTACCCTAGAGGCCTTGAGGAACCCAAGAAGGGTTGGGAGGGTTAGGTTATTCATTTGTACTTTATATATTTCCCTCTAAACATGAAGGTGTATTTTGAATTTGAAAATTAAAAATTAAATAATTTCAACAAATAAATAATGGAAATGTAAGAACATTTACTAAATTGGTTTGAAATTTCATAAAAATTCACTTACATACCTTTCCTCTTGCATGTCATTGTCATTTGTGAGCTTTTTATTTATCTTTAGAAAATACAAATTTAGGGGTATGATTGTGTTCTCTAAATTTGTGTTGATGCCAAATATAATGTATTGATGTTTTAAATTTATGTATTCAATACCCTATACATGTTTTAAAGCATAAAAATTACATACAATGTTTTAATGCATAACTGTGTATGCAGTTTTTAAACATAAAATCATGTGCACAGTAGTAGATCGATTATTACCAAGCCTATGTGAAAATAATATGTATGAAATTTTAAAAACTATGTACACACTTTTTAAAACTACATATGTGGAATTGTTTAAATCAATTTAAACACATAATTTGTCCACTTTTTGGTCCTCCAACTCCATGCACACTTCCACAAAATAATTTTTTGGAGCATATCCCTATCTGAGGAATTCATCACTCTAAAAATTGAGGTGATCCTTAAATATATTTTTATTTATAAATTTCCTCCTAAAAAAATCATTGGAGAGGATTGTCATATGTTCTTAAAATGAAATTTACTAAAAAATAGCTTCATCCTCCCCTCTCAATTTAAAAAAATATTTTCATCCTTTTAGAAACCTATGGATGACAATTATGTGAAGATAAATTTTGATTGGGAATCCAATGGTAACACATGTTATTTTAGTGGAGGAACTATATTTAGAGATAATATGGGATAAGTGATTTCTTTTATTGCCTCCAACATTCCATGGCATTCTAACAATTCCTCTAAAGCTCTAACTCTTCATAGAAGTTTGAGAATCGCTATTGGTTGAAATTTTAAGAAATTAGTTTTGTAAATTTATTCTCTTAATTATCAATGTCATTAAAACAAGAAGATATTATTAGTGTAAGAACAATTCAATCATTCAATATATCTTCCATGTCATTCCTTCTTTTAAGACATTTCTTTATGCTACAACTATCATGAGACTAACTCTTCAAAGGATTTATTGTCTAACTTTAGATATCTTTACCTTTTTCCTAATGAAGATTATAACTATGAAGTCTTCCCTACCTAATGATAATGTAAATATTTTTTTATAAAATACTTGATCCATTCATATCTTCCCATTTGTCCAAGATGTCATCATGGGAATCAATGGTCTAGATTTTGTAGTGTTTATTGTAGTCTTAGGTCTTTCTCCTTGTTTCAGATATTGGTCCCTTTATGTTTGATATAATTGGATAAGTTATGGATTATGTCCAGGGTTCTCTTGTCATCAAAATTTTATGATTTGTATTATTGGTCTGGTGCTTGATAGACATGGGTTATTGGTGACCAAGGCTTCTAGAGATAGTGTTTTCATACTTCCTTATTGAATTTCCATAGAGGTGCTTCCCTCTTGCACTTTTAGAATACTATGGGTTATGAAGTTTATGGGATATAGTTCTTTGATCTTATATCTTATTATTAATTTATTGAATTTATGATTTCTTAGCTTTTTAAATTTCTGCATGTCTCTTTCTGATCTCTTGAAAGGTTCTTTTATCTTTATTTATTTAATTTACTAGCCCTGTCTTTTTGTACCATGAGGTAAGGATAATTTACCCTATTATCATCTATTATCATCTTTAATAAATAAGTATTCAATAAAAATAATGAAAATAATTATCATTTTATTGAAAACATAAGGGCTATAATTGTCAAGTATATCTTTGAGATCATGTTTTAAAACTAGACTAGAATATTCACAATGTTTTCATCCTAATGCATTACCTTTGTATAATTAATTGTGCCATTATAATAAAATTAAAATTTCCTTTAATTTTTGTGTACATTTGTGGTAGGCTGAATGGTCACTCACACAAAACATAATTAGTTACTTAGGTTCTTATCAAAATAATAACTGCCATGAAACTATGTTATTGGGACCATACAATAATAGAAATGGTGCATACTTTTTACATGAAAATTTATTTTAAGAATGATTTTTAGCCATGAAAGTAGAAACTAACACTTACAATTAAAATATTTTAATCTATCTTTATTTTGTGATGTCCCATATCCACAAAACCATACTTTCTTAAAGCCATATCTATGTTTCTTCTCTATCCTTGCCACCTGAAATTGAAGGGTTTAAATCCTTAACATTTTGAGATGGAATAGAATTAAATATTATATTTATTAGGTAAGTTTTGAATTCACCATGAGAGATTTATAAAAATGGTAAAAATAAATTTAATTAAAATTTTGGTAATATTGCATTTATTGTTATTATGAAAGTGAAACTAAAATTGTCATGGATGTCTCAAAAACAATAAATTAATATTTTTTTAAATAGTTAAAAATAGTTATTATTATTATTATTATTATTATTATTATTTAAATATAATTATATAGTGATTGTGAATAACTTATATCAAATAGAGTACAATTTATACATTGTAATAAAAATAAATGTTATGATGCAGTTTTAGTACCAAAAATACTATCTTTATAACTTGCAAAAATTTCATGTTGAATTATACTAAGGACATTGATGGTATGGTTTTTGAAATATTCTTAGAGATAGACTATTCTATTTTGACCCACTCCTTTCAATCTAAATTTAATTATAAATTAATCGATCCCCTTCCTTATTTATATAGAGGCATGGAGAATCTTGGTTACGATCTATGCATTCCACATTAAATTAATGGTTTGTGTGTCTCTCCCATGTTATTCCTAGTAATTATTGGTGATTTTCTCATTAATCATTGGTTTCCTTCAAAAATATAATATATGATTGATATATTCTATAAAATTTATGGAATATAATACAATAAAACTATTAAATCCTTAACTCCTTGAAATGGGCATGGGTGTCCATCAATCATATCTTGATCACACAGTCACCCTCCTCTATTGATTTATATACCCCAATTCAAGGTATCAATTGAGAGTGGTCACATCCCTCAATTAATCTATATATTATGTATTACCTATATAAATATAAAAAACTTTTTGCATCACTTACTAGAATGTGGGGCCCTTGATTTCCCCTATATATAGATATATCAATCAAGCCCCCACCCCCCACTCCACCAATATTGATGTGGGGCCCTTAAAATATATATATATATATATATATATATATATATATATATATATATATATATATATATATATATATATATATATATATATATAGGGCCAATCATCAATAAAGTATCTCTCATATATAATGGGACCTCTCTCTCATCTTCAACTATAGATGGTTAGTACACAAACAAATATTTGTGTGTGCATGTGTGTGTATGTATGTATATATGTATGTATGTAAAATCACACACACACACACACACACACACACACACACACACACACACACACACACACACACACACACACACACACACACACACACACACACACACACACACACACACACACACACACACACACACACACACACACACACACACACACACACACACACATCTAAGGAGGATGGGTGATACACATGGTGTGAACTTATAGTTATCATGTCATGGGCCTAATGAGTTGGATAATTACTCTACCCTACTTCATTAGATATGTATATGGCCAAAATTAATCAATGACATATCCATATCCCATATATATATATATATATATATATATATATATATATATATATATATATATATATATATATATATATATATATATATATATATAGGGTAGGTCCCCACCAAGTGAATGAATGAAATGTATCATATTACATACATAAGATCAAATTCAATTTTAACGAACAGGAATAAATGATATGGCTGAACCATATTCATCAATGAATAATGACACGATCATGCAACTAATCTGCACTATATAGATATAAAGTTTCATTGGCATTGACACATTGTATAGTTTGATTTACACACTATCCTACATATGGATTTAGATTAAGATTAAGATTAAATCAAGATAGGGGCCAATGTATATCAATGCTATTGACTATATGTAGTTCACTCTATCCATAGAATGAGTCTATAAATGATTGAATAAGTATATCAATGATCAATACTACTATATTACATATGTAATATGTATAGTATGACCAAAGTAACCCAATGTGCATAATGTATGATGAATTAATGAATATATAATTTATGAAAATGAATTCTCAACAAATATTAAGAAACATAATGTCATGATGATGTGATCATCCTCAAAGTCAAAAATAAGAAATATCAACATAAATGGGATAAATATCAGGAATGTTGAGCCATGATTCATAAATACAACCTCAATACCAAAACATAAATGCATTTTAAATCCTAACCCTAACCCAATCTTAACCACACATGGGTTAAAGTTAGTTATAAAACTATAAATACACAAGTCCTCACACACTTTTAACAAGCTTCGTAATCCAAACATACTATGATGAATTATTGAGAGAATTTTCACTAATCAACTCATGCCAATATAATTTCCAAAGTGAATAAGGGGAGATGATGCATGCACATCATTGATAAAGACTCATTGTCCATAAGGTGAGCACATTTCAATCTTAGTCTAACTAGCAAATTGAATTATCAAAGAAGGGAAAATTTTTATTTTTGTCTTCTCATTTTATTTTGATTGTTTTTTATTTTCTCCCCCAAGTATCTTAGAGTGGAATGCTAGTCTTGTATGTATTTTTCATTGATTTATCTTACTAACATTTAGACTAACATTATCCTTGGATTCCTAAATTACATAGTGGCACACACGATGGGACCACACACCCCACATTCTTCTTAGTAGTACTTTAGGAATCTTAAATAATTGAAAGAAGCTCATTAATGACCTTATTTTTAGCTTTTTTAAACTAAAATTATCATGTTTTTATTTGTCTTAAAAATAATGAATTTGACTTGTGTATCGATGATGTTGATTTTTCCATTAAAAAGATGACTTTGATAATGTAAAATGGTGACTTTGATGGGTCTTGTGTCTTTTTAGTTATCTATATTCTCAACAAAATCGGTGACTTAGACCCTGCATATCAGTGACTTCAACCTAAGCCTAAAATATAGTGACTTCATCCCTAGATATTAGTGACTTTGTCAGTGTCTATGTCCTTTTAAAATTTAAAGTTTTTTAGGAAAATGGTGACTTTGACCTTAAAAAATGATGAATTTGACCTGTGTATCGGTGATAATGTTATTTTTTTTGTAAAAAATGGTGACTTTGACCTATGTATTGGTTATAATGTTATTTTTCAAGAAAATGATGACTTTTCCACTAGAAAATGATGACTTCACTAGTGGTTGTGTACTTTTAAAATTTTGTGTTTCTCAAGAAAATGGTGACATCACTATGTTAAAAAATGACTTTGACCCTATAAAAACTACCAAAATCATGAGGGTCATTTGAGGTCATTCATACTCTATTTTTGATGATTTTTTTAAAACCACATGTTTTCACACAAATTTTTAGAATGTGTAATTATTTTTTCTTGATTGTGTATATATTGTTCATAAAATGTAAATTACATGAGTTATAATTTGTTTATTTATAGGGTGTTCCTCGAAGGCCACTATCAAACTTTTAACTTATTTTTCATGTTTCCTTAATCATAAGAAATAATCTTAAAGCCATAATGAGACCTTCTCACACTTCTTTTAGTACTTTAAAACATTTTCACATTTCTATTTTGGTTCTTAAAACTCTTTTACTTTATCATTTATTTCACATTTTCTTTTTTAGCATTGTTTATCAAAGTCATGCATATTCTCTCTTATTTAGGGTGACTTAGAAACATGATTAAGATACTTGTTCATTGTAGCCTAGAATTAAAATTCATGTATGTTCTCCCCTCATTTTTTTGAATGTGGGTGACTTAGAATTGGATATCTCCTCTTTTATTTTATTTTTGGCTTATCAAGCAAGATTTTTTCACCTCCTCACAAGTTCTCTAGGGATGAATTGACTTAGGGTTTCATCTTCCAACATAGTACTAAACCCAGTTATCTAGTAAGGCACACAAATTGATTATGTCATTTGATTAGATAGTGTTTAAGTAGTTAACTTGACAATTTGAATGGATCCCTAGAGCATGTAGGTTATATACATCACACTTTATTAAGTAATTGACATATGAAGTGGTTGTAAAAGGGACAAGACTCTCTCATAACAATCTATGTGGTTTGGCATCCAATTGATGAATATTTTATTATGCCAAAGTATTCTTTGATACTCGTGGACCATCTAAAAAGACAATGTAAAAAAATTATATTAATAGACTCCACTTACTATGGATTATCTTACCAATGTCCAATTGATTTAACACTCTAAGTTACATGCCATGTACAAGTAATTGAGAGACATAAGGGGGATAAACACTATACCTTCATGCACTTTTATTTATTTAAATAACACTTAATTCCTCTTAATAATGGGTATATCAATGGAATGTGGTGGATATAATGAAACCTTGTGTCAGTTATTAGGATAATGAATGTGTACTTGTGTGTTTCTTTTTCAATCATATGTTGAGTCTAAAACCATTACACACAAATCAAACATATCCATGCACATTTGCATCAAGAAGAATTATTCTTCCCAAATTATTTAAAACCATTTTCCTTAGTCCAAAAAAATGAAAAAACATTCATGTTTTAGTTTCTAAAAGGCATTGTTATGCTCTTCATACAAATCCATGATCCTTTGTTAAAATCCAAGTGCCTCTCAAACCAAGTTTGAAATCCACTTTCAAGTTTTGATCTAAGGATAATTAGTTTACACTTGATTATTTCTTACTAATTGGGCTTGTTTTTTTTAATTTTTGTATTTATATTGTGTTACTTGGATTGGCTTTCAATTTGGTTTAAATCTTTACCTAGACTAAGACTGAGTTTGACCTTGTTTCTAAATTTCACCTAGACCATGTATACCTTTTTTTTCAAACCAAAATCCTTAGACTTAAATTAGTTTATATATCATGTTGTTAGACCTAGACTAAGTCCTATTTAATTTTGAACCAAGACCTTTCCTATACCAATCCCACTTTTAAACCAAAATCTAGACCCAATTCCATTCCAATTTCATGCCAAACCTAGATAAAGTCCATTTTAATTTTAAAACTAATCTCAAGTCCATTTCAATTCAACCATTTCCCAAATTAAACCAAATTCCAAGTTCCATTTAGGGTGTGGAGCTAAAAGCTTCACCTTGTTGCAAATAGAAGGAGGAGGTTTTTCACAGCTTGACAGTCGCTAGCATCAATAGGCCACAACCGACGTCGGTCAGGGGAAGTGCAGAGGAAACCAGCATCGGTAGGATATCAGCCAGTGTCGGTCACCTCCAGGAAGGCAGGGACCAATGTCGGTCACCTGTGGCAGTCAGAACTACTATTGAAAAATAGTCAATTAAGTGAACACAGAGTTTTCATGTTAGAGACCAGTTCGAGTCTTTGAGCCACCCGTCTAAATTAAGTGTATGCATGAGATCTATATAATAGACTCATTAGCTGTATTGTCAAGTGTAGAACTTGTAGAACCCAAGTGTGGAGCTTGGAGAGTTCTTCCCATGGTGAAATCAAGTAGGATTCCCCATGTATGTACTATCAGGTTTGATATGCAGGGTGTTGCAAGATCATGGAAGAGATCTACATGTGATAAGTAAGATCAGGTTGGTTTGCTGGGGTGTGTGAATGCGAGGGTTAGAAAGGAGATCAGTGGGGGAGCTAGATGAAGGTCACAACAATACATCAAGAGCAGGATCATGGTGAGATCTACTTGGAGTACCAGTTCGTACTTGATTGTACCAGATGTACAATGAGGTGAACAATAGCTTGTGTTAGTTGTGTGTTGTGACCTATGAGAGAAGATTACTCAGGTGGGAAGATTACTTGGAGCCCTTGAGGAGGAAGCCTCACAGAGGTGGAGAAGAGTGTGATCTCTTTATTGTAATTTCCTTTGTAATGAGTTGAATACAATTGTGTGTTGCCTCTTAGTTTCTGTGTTATTTCTCATTGATAGTTATTTGTTCTTCTGGGTATTTTTGCATGTTTAAGTTGCTTATACATTGGTAATCATGTGTGCTCTTAAATCTGACAAGTTGTGTCAGAGCTTTAGGGAACTTAGGTCCTATCAAATGGTATCAGAGTGAGGTTGGATGTTCTCAGAGCGAGCTTGACTAACAGGTGGTTCAGATTTATTAAGTGTTGTTGATTACAAGTTACTCACAGGGGTTGCTATTTGAGTGGGAGTATAGCAAGGCAAAAGAATGGAGAAATTCAGGCACAGGTGTAGCACCACAGGGAGTGTGGTGGGTTGTCTTCAAGTGGGAGCTTGAAGAGGAATACAAGCTAGGATGCAGATTAGACAGAGTACTGGTATGGGTACAGGTGTAGCTCTTTTTCTCCAAGTGGGAGATTGTTAAGGTGTGGAGCTAAAAGCTTCACCTTGTTGCAAATAGAAGGAGGAGGTTTTTCGCAGCTTGACAGTCACCAGCGTCGGTAGGCTACAACTAACATCAGTCAGGGGAAGTGCAGATGAAATTGGCATCAGTAGGATATCGGCCAGCATTGGTTACCTCCAGGAAGGCAGGGACTGACGTTGGTCGCTTGTGGCAGTCAGAACTGCTATTGATGAACAGTCAGTTAAGTGAATGTGGAGTTTACATGTTAGAGACCAGTTTGAGTCTTTGAGCTGCCTGTCTAAATTAAGTGTATGCATGAGATCTATATAATAGACTCATTGGCTGTATTTTCAAGTGTAGAACTTGTAGAACCCAAGTGTGGAGCTTGGAGAGTTCTTCCCATGGTGGAATCAAGTAGGATTCCCCATGTATGTAAGATTAGGTTTGATATGTAGGGTGTTGCAGGATCATGGAGGAGATCTACATGTGATAAGTAAGATCAGGTCGGTCTGTTGGGGTGTGTGAATGCGAGGGTCAGAAAGGATATTGGTGGGGGAGCTAGATCAAGGTGACAACAATACATTAGGATCAAGATCATGGTGAGATCTACTTGGAGTACCGGTTCTTACTCTATTGTACCAGATGTACAATGAGGTGAACAACAGCTTGTGTTAGTTGTGTGTTGTGACCTATGAGAGAAGATTACTCAGGTGGGAAGATTACTTGGAGCCCTTGAGGAGGAAGCCTCATAGAGGTGGAGAAGAGTGTGATCTCTTTATTGTAATTTCCTTTGTAATGAGTTGAATACAATTGTGTGTTGCCTCTCAGTTTTTGTGTTATTTCTCATTGATAGTTATTTGTTCTTCTGGGTATTTCCGCATGTTTAAGTTGCTTATACATTGGTAATCATGTGTGCTCTTAAATCTGACAAGTTGTGTCAGAGATTTAGGGAACTTAGGTTCTATCAGTTCCAAGTTCTAAGTCTAATTTTAGACCAAATTCAAGGCCACTTTCACATAGAACTTTTAAAAATGTCAATTATCCAATTACATTCTAAACCATGCCACATCAGGGTTCATTTGAACGCACATACCTATTACCTATTTTTATCCAAACCATGCCAAATAAGAGTAAATTTGAACTCACACATGCCTATTATTAGGTCATTCTAATTCCAAATTAGGGTTCATTTTGGACCCCCATACCCATTCATATTGATCTAATTTTATTTAATTTATCTTGAACCACATTCTCAATTCAAACCGTAACCTAACTTCACTCTCTTTAGCCTCATATTAATTTAAAAAACCATGTTATCCCTATTTAAGGGTCATGATAATTAATGAGACTAAAATTTCCCTCTTTGGGCCAATTTCAATTGTAATTCCAAGCCAACCCATTCCAATTTTCAATCAAGTGCAAAAAATTTCCTTCTTGGGTTGATTTTTATCAAGACCAAGATTTTTGTATGAAATGGAAAATTTACCCAATACAGCCTTGAGAGACATATTTTATCAATTTGTCACTAAAAACATAATTTCATGTACACATGTTCAACCTTTTGGTAAAAATTCTCCCTAGTATTAAACAAACAAATATTGTGAGTATCATAGGGTTCAATGCCATTCACTTAATCAATGTGTGAGATTCATAAAAGATGTCCAAACATTGATTGAACATGGGGATATCATTATTGAGCCACAAACACACCAATCATTGCCTTATAATTCCCATCTACCCAAGCAAGTTATTACATTACCAACCCATTTTTAAATCTGGTTTGATAAAGGGCTTATTGATAATAAGGATGATACCCTTATAAAAGTGTTGAAGCTTGGAGATAGATTACCATATTAAATTCCTATAGAAAAATTGTATAGTCTTCTTCAAAAATAGGAAATACATTCAAAAACCAATTTGGTCTCTGAATCACAAAAAATATAATAATTACCTATCTAAGATCCATCATTTATTAAAGAATAAAATGTGTCCCAATCTAAAATTTTTCAAACAAGAATAAGCCAAGGCCAAGACAACCAACCCATCCTTGATGTTTTTATTAAAACACATATTCATGATGATTTAACCTATGATAATTCACCCTTATACCATTCCCATATCTTTTATGATCCTAACTTTCAAAATCCAATCTTTGTTTAGTCAACTTTCAACCATTCCCCTATCTTTAAGGAACCTCACTCTGAAAAGCCAGTCTTTGTTGAGTCACCCTTCGACCATTCCCCTATATTTAAAGAGCCTCACTTTAAGTAGTTACCCTTCATCCATTTACATATATTTGAAGAGCCTCACTTTAACAATCTAATCTTTGATGAACCCCTCTCAAATGAGCCTATTACCAAGCAAAAACTTATTATTACACCACATACCAATACTCATCCATTTACAGACATTCAACAGGACATTTTTTAGCCACATATACATTAGATACAGGTTCTATTTCCAAACCAAAATTATGTTCAACATCCACACCAAAATAAGAATCATAATTAGAGTTAGGTTCTATTTTTGAACCAATATCAGATTCAACATCAGAAGCAAAATCAATGTTAGTGTTGACATCAGATTTAGAGTCCTTTGAGTTAGAATCAGACTCAAAATTAGAATGCATTATTTGATGTTAAAACATTAGTTACACACTCCTTAAAAATTATATTGAACACATTTTTGAGACTTTTATAGTTGTTTAGGATGTTTTCTTTAGCATTGACACAAGTTCTCCTAGTAGCCTCTATAAGGATTGTGTTGGATTTTATGATTCCATTACCATTCCACTTTCTATTGACACCAATCAAACTATCCATTATATTGACATTACACCTCCCACAAGAATTTATTGGGACTAACAAAATCACACATTATTGAACTGCATCCATGGTGGCATACCAATTACATAAAATCAAGAGGACTAAGACCACATTTAGGCTAAATAATAATAGTCTCATAGTGAAACCTTTTTGAAGGCTCTAGGGGATAATCAAAGTCTAAACTCAAAATATTATAATGAAACCTTGTTTTAGACAGTAGAAGACAATCAAGGTCAAAAGTTAATGTTCCTTAGTGAAATATTCTTGGAGTTGTTATGGGATAATCAAGACAAATTTACTAGTGAAAAAATCTTTGAGGCACCAATAATTGAGCATAATAGTTCCTCATTATTTTATGAAGACATTATTGGAGATAATATCGACACAACTAACAATCTAAAACATAATCGGATTGTAACATCTCTTAGACCTAAACAACAAAAAAATAGTATGGTCCTATTGAGAGAATATTTAGAGGTATTAGGTCCCACTAAAACTAAAATTATGTCAAATATAGAATCAAAAATATTGTGTGTGAATGAAAATCCCAACCTTCATTGGTTACCCAACCATTTCACATTTCATTATGATCCATTTTTTCATTCAAGACCTATATTACATTATAAAATTAGACCATTTATATAATGAATGTCTCTATTTACCCTTCCTATCCACACTTTGCTTCATCAAGGTTATGATTTTTTTTGTCTAGAAGTCTAGAGGAAATAGAATCAACAACCAATGAAGATCATAAAAATGTTATTAGAGTACAAATAAACATTATATTATTGATAGAGAACCTATTTAGAGTGGGAGTGGGATAGAGATCAATCTCATCAAATATTTTAGTTGTATCATATGATATGTATAATATAATTATTCTATTTACCTTGCCTTTCCATTTGCCTTGCCTTGCTATTTACCTTTCCATTTGCCTTTCCTATCCATTAGCCTATCGTGCCATTTGACTTGACTTTATATTTGTCTTAAATTTCCATTTTCCTTCTATTTATATTTACATTTCCTTTCCATTTTCCCTGCCTTGCCATTTGCCTTGACTTTCCATTTGCCTTGCCTTACCATTTACCTTTCCATGCCATTTTCCTTGCCTTGCCATTTACCTTGCCTTTTAAATTACCTTATGATTATTTAATGCCTTAAAATTTACCTTACCTTACTATTATTTAATGAATTTCCCTTTACCTTGCCTTACCATTATTTGCCTTGCCTTGCCATTTACCTTACCTTATCATTATTTAATGCCTTGACCTTTACCTTACCGCATTGCTATTTCATGCCTTGCCCTTTACCTTGTATTACCATTGTTTCATACATTTATCATTTTCATATTCCAAATGTACTATTAATTATTCAAGATTTTGTGTTATAGGGTGAAATATAATGGCTTGAGGACCATTTAGACTATGTAGGTAATGCTCAATATTTTTTGAAGTCAGCTTGACTGCCCTTATTACAATACTCTAGTTATTTTATGTTCACCCCTAATCTCATGCTATCCCTATTTTGTGAAAAATTTAAGCCAATGCTCTCATAATTTTACAAGCAACATAAGCCAATGATCTCACCATTTTGCAAGCAACCTAAGCCAATACTCTCATAATTTTGTGAATAATCACCATTTGTATCTAAATTGTCAATCTATCATGAGTTAATATACCCAAAAAACATTCCAAACATTTAAATAACAAAAACATTTGAAAATGGATTACAATGTCCTAAAAAGATATAAATCCCCAAAATCCAAAAACATTTGTCTTGTCCTAAACCTAGTCAACAATCCTCAATCCACAACCACTTTGGGGCAGCTTAGTCATTGAGAAAATTATTTTATAAATCAATGAGTTGTGTCCTTATAAAATCTTATCTATAAGAGGAAATTCATGGTTGGTTCACATTGTCACTTTTAGGCCAAGTATATTTGGAGGTGTGTCCTCCCCTTTGCATACATCTTTCCATAGGGGCACCATATAGTTCACACTTTTAGGCCAAGCTTATAACTTTATACTGGGATATGTTATCCCCATATTCTATTCCCTTTCATATAGAATTTATTGGGGGAACCGACCATTTATCATTCCATTAAGCCTTCACACATGGATTTGGACATGGTTAATGACATGATGCTTTCTATTGCTTTTCATTTTCAAGCCTTGTGTGTGTTTGTTTTCTTGTTTTCCTATTTATTTTATTTACTTATTATTTCCTCAACTCAGAGCATATGAATTCATAGGATGATTCCTTTATCTTGTACTTGAGTCTATCCATATTCACACATCAACATTATCATCATGATTTTTTTATATCATTAGTGCATTGTTTTCAATTGTCTATTGGATTGGGAGTCAATCTTTACACTTATGTTATCCAATGTTATCATGTTTCATTTATAATTATGGTACATAATGCCACATGCCACATTAAATAATAGACATATAGTCTAAAAAATAATGGTTCCATGATAATTCCCCTTGTTCACTTTGGCACTTATCCCCTTTTCCTTGATCAAATCAAAACCAATTGAACATTTTGGTTATATCAATGTTAATGAGGATGCACATCTACATATTAATAGGTACAAAAAAATCATGGACATTGATCAATTATTATCAATATTCTTTTATTCATTCCTCATTCCATTTCTCCCACTTCTGGGAAAACTACATTAGCATGAGGTCCATTTAGACTATGTAGGCAATGCTATGATACATGGAGTATCTCAAGTCAACTCAACCATCATCATCATCATCATCATCATCATCATCATCATATTTATTACCATTTATATTATTCTTCCTCATTAGGTTCTTCCAATCATATATTTAATCACTTTTCATATCCTCATGTGCCTAGTTTTTTGTGGCTTCTTTAGTCTTTGAAAAATCATTACACCATCGTACCCATGTTTGTACCCACTCATATTTAATTTTTATAACAAGTTATATCTTTGATTTATGCTTCCCAATATTACCTACAAGGGAATAATAAATTTATCATGATCAAATCCACCTACTAGGGAATAATAATTATTCAATCCAAACCTCTATTTGGGGCATGAACCTATATATGTTGACTCAAAATAACCTATAATTGTCAACACATTAATATTATTCACATCATTGGAAATCAATGTGTGCAATAATTATATAGATTGTATTAGTCTCATATATGGGCTAGTTTTATTCTTCTTATTGCTTTTTTTTGAGGGACCATCCATTAATATTGTGTTTTGTCCACTCTCTTACTAGGGCATCATAGGCTTCCCAAACTTTATTTGGAGCATCATTCCCCCAACCATTATTTTCTTTATCTTCTTAATGAATTTTTAATTATTCAAAAATATGTTACTATGATTATGTCTTAAATTACCTTCTCAAATAAGGGGAAAAATAAGACACTTTTTTTTGGCCACTTCCATGTCTAAACACACATCAAATTGATTTCTAGCAGACAACACAAATTAAGCCTAAAAATCACCAAAATTTGCAAATTCATCTGCACATTGGATGTAAATTCCCAAAATCATTTTGATGCATCCTTATTTTGGTTAATAAATTATATGTAATGATAAACTCTCACTGATTCACTTTCAGTTAAATTATAACCTAGAAAATTGACATTTTAAACCAATTAAGCAGGGCACTTAACTGAATTATTGAAGTGACCAAAAGACTAATCAAGATTAATTAACCAAATAGATAAAATTAAATTCTTAAGTGAAAAATCCATGTTGAATTAATGAATATCTAATTTTTGAAAATGAAATTTCAACAAATAGTAGGAAGCATGATGTCACTAACATCAAAGTCAAAAATTGGAAATATCAACATAAATGGGATAAACATCAGGAATATTTATCCATGATTCATAAAAATGAAACCTCTATCCAAAAAAAAAAATTACCTCCCAACCCTAACCTAATCTTTACCACACATGGGTTGGAGTTATTTGGAAAACTATAAATACCCAAGTCATCACAAGATTCTTAATCTAAACTTACTATGCAAAATTATTGAGAGAAGATCCAATAATCAACTCATGCCAATGAAATTGATAAAGTGAACAATGGGAGATTATGCACACACATCATTGCCAAAGACTCATTATCCACAAGATGAGCACATTACACTCTTAGGCCAACTAGTAAATCGAATTATCAAGGAAGGTAAAATAGTTTATTTTTTCTATTTATTGTCTTTTGATTGCTTTTTATTTGCTCCCCCAAGTATCTAGGCTTAGAATGATAGTCTTATATGCATTTTTATTGATTTATCTTACTAAAATTTAGACTAATAGCATCCTTGGATTTCTTGATTATGTTAGGTATTAGACAAGTTTATACCATAATTTATCAGATGCATTAAGCAAAGGAGCTGAGCATAGAGTAATTAAAAAAATACAATATAATATTCTTTCCAAATTACATTGTCTTTGGAAATTATATAAATATATAAGAAGGCTTTTCCTATAATCAGGGATACTTATATTTTTACAATAACTCAAACACTAACCTTTGAACCTAAATATGAAATATATTATTTACAAACAATATATTGATTAAACCAAACTAATACTAATTACTACCTAAATATACATTATTAGTACATAACAATAATGTTACTAAATACCATACTGTAAGTAATATTTACTCTACGGTAACTAAACAAACACTAAATTACCAAATGTAAATATTAATCCTCAACATCTCCCCCTTAATTTTTACATGGTAAAACATATCCTTTCTCTAATTTTAGGATGCCACCTCTGTGTGCTCATGATAAAATTTTCAACTATGTAACATCGGGCTTGCACAAAACTCCAACACACTATACTATTACAAGTGGCTTTCATGGATGGATACAACCATCACCTAGGAATGAACAAAAACCTATGCTTATGTTCATCCTCCACACTTGTCTGCTAATGGTTTTACCCAAGTTCAAACAAAAACCTTACCCAATTGGTTTTACATGTGTACCAATAACCTTTCATAATTTATTTTCTAGGTTCACCAAAAACCTTATAGAATTAATTTTCTAGGTTCACCAAAAACCTAACATAAATGGTTTTTCATAGGTTTACCAATAACATTTACATCATGATTATTATAATACATTTTTATCAACATAATACACTGCTTATAAAAAATGGGTTACATGGGAAATACTCACAATTGAACAATAATTTACTTCATATAATCTAATTTTACACACCATAATAAAAATCTAAAAAAACTAAAATCCACACCACACAATTGAAAAACAAGTCATAATACCATGAGTGCGGCCCTATAATTGATTATTGATGAGAGGTCACTAAAACACCTGCTGCCTCCTTTACCTTCAACCTCCTTCATAGGAGTATTCTTACTCAATTTATGAAGTCTTGAAGCTCACATGAATTTCATTTTTGATACATTTGACTCAGGATGTTAGGTTTGCCCGATAATGCATCCTTTACAAGGATAGGTTTTTTGATTTGACAATATAACTCAATATACTTTATTGATTAAAAAATGAATTCTTAATTAATTTTGATAAAAATATGACATAAAATGACCCTAAATAGACAAGTGACAACTTTGATTGGACACCAATTTTTAAAAATTTGACTCTTTTGACAACGCACTTTAAAAATGTCTCTTTTGACATTTTTGAATGTTTATACATAAAAATGGACCTATGACTTATGAAAGACACTCAAAATAAATATAAATTTTAATATTAAACTTATAAAATGATACTATTGACCTATAAATGACATAAAGGTCTTGACAAATGTAGTAAATGACCCAAATATAAACATCAATTTTAATATATCAAAAGACTATATTTAAAAATTGATCAAATAACATAACTCTAAACTCATAAATTAACATTATGTCTGACCAAACTATTAAAAAAATTAACTTAATACCTAATATAGAGTAAATATAAGTGTGGATTTATGTAAACATTAGTGATTCCAAGATGAAAACTCTTTTTTCCAAGAAAGTGATGCCACTATTAGTTTTTGGAACAACTGCTAGGATAATTTTTTGTAAGAGTGATTGATACTTCCAACGTACTAACATTGACACACAAAGTTTTAAGATTCATTGAATGACATGTACTAATGAATTTTGTAGATTTGAGCTGAACACTGAGGTGAGATGTCAATAATAGCTACTACTATTGCATACATTTGAGAACTACCTACACATAGATGTGCTAAATTCACTAAATGTAAAGGCTAGTGATACTTGGAGTTAGAATGTAATATAGATGTCCATGATAATGAATAATAAACAAATAAAGGTTAATCGATTGGGAATGCATAATATTAGAATCTTATTGGAATTGTATCTCTTTATCATGAAATTGAACAGTGATTAACATGACTTCCAATGAGTAGAATGAACACTAAATTTGCCTTTCACAATGCTTTTTTAATTATTCACCAAAATAGCTAGCAAACTAAAAATGAAATTATAGAAAGGATCTGCACATAAAAATGCATGAATCCACTTCTATGATTGACATAAAATTCTACTTAGATCTATGTTAAAGAATACACTTAAGCAAAAGTACACTCAGGTTTGCTTTTAATACACACGCTTCTTAAATGGCACGTCTAATACATAAAATAATAAAGAATTATTCTCATGTAAATAATACCATCTATAGGGGAATTATATATTAAATTGGCTTCCCCTATCAATCCTCAAGATTCCATTACTAATCTAATATCACTACTAGGTATTTGAAGAGCTTATACATAGATTTAACACATGCAAATATATTTGATTCCAAACACAGAGTAATAAAAAAAATATAATATAATATTAAAACAAATGTAAATACTAATCCTCAATAGATTACACCTATTTTATATCTTCCTAGACACTTATGTCCTAAACAAATAGGTCTATGTTGATGCAAGTTTCCACTTTTCTTACAAAGTGTCCAACGCCCAAAAGTCATCTAATTCAAAAATTAAATGTATCCTAAAGTAATATGATATATTTATAAAATGGATTGGTATATATAGAAGGTCAGCCCTCATTCATTCCTTACCTAGAGAATATCAAAAACTTAAAAGGAAATAAACCATGAAGATCTGAATCAAGCATTCAAGTCAAAAAATTATTTTATTCATTCCTATTTATATATTAGTCATAGGATAAGTATTCCCATGGGTCTAAATAATTTTAAGATCAATTCATGATCCATATTTATCAAGTTACAAGCTATGTCACTCGATGTATTTACTTATCACACATTGCATCATTATGTAAACACAAGGAAAAATGTAGGTGAGAACTAAAAAGTTTGAGGCCCTCTTCAAATTATGGATATGTATGCAACACCATTGACATAAGAGTACTTGGGGAAACTCTATATCATGAACCCACTAACCCATTTTTTTTCACAATCAATGTAAGGGTGAGGAAGGTAAGGTTTAATCATTTTAAAAAGAGTGATAAATTGTGCACATGGTTTATATACATTTAAAAAAGGTGATATAAAACCAATAAGGCTCCAATTGGTTGGATCCTAATCCAGTCAGTATTCCATGCAAGACACTTGTGATAGGGTTAGACACATGTGTTAGCACAACTATCCATATTTGACACAAGTTTTTAAGTCTAGAGAAAGAGTATTTATAGAATTTGATGATTATTCTAGGATCACCTTCTATTCCATTTTCACCCTATTCTAGATTAGACATGCATGAGCAAAATTAACCAAGTATCTTTTTTACATATTTATTGAAATATCTATCAATAGTAGTGATTTAATATTTTTATAAATTTTAGTTGTATAAATTTAGAATACTATTTGTTTGAGTTTTCTTTTAATTAGCCTCCTCATTAGGTTAGTCCACCATCCTTGTGTAAAATATAATATAGAATACGCTTAACCATAAATATCCCAACATATATAAATTTAAGGTTAAAAAATAAGCATGTTTGTTGTTATTATGGATGAATTATTTGTTTATTTCTTATACCTTTTGAGTTTCTACAGTTTTGGGGGATTTTGGCTTATGAAGTGTTATAATTAGATCATCAGTTTTTGTTATTCTCAAAATCAACTTAATAATATGGAAGGCTTTATATCTTTCATAACCTTCATGTATTATAGTTGATATAGTGTGATACATATTTAATACATGATTTAAGGTGGTTTAATTTACTTGTTAAATATTCTACTTGACTCAAGGACAAATGGATATGAGATTTAAAAGTTATCTCATGTTTGTAACAGAGTCATCTTGATACTTATTATTAATTAGGGGATTAATCTAGGTAGAATCATAAGTAGATATATGAATTATGTTGAATTTGCATTTTTAATCTTGAATCATTATGACTCTCATATATGGATAATTCACATTGATATATTGTTCTAAATGAAAGTTAATTCATTTGAGTTGTGCATTAATCAACAATTAATAAATGGATATTAATAATTAATTTTCTTAAATAAGAATGTTATTAATATTAAAATAATATTTTCAAAGAAGGTATACAAAAATAATAGAAGAATAATAATTCAAGTCTTATAAAAACATTTCAAAATTCAACTAGGAAGAGAACTAAAGAATGGGAGGTGATAGGGATAAGCTTAAGCCAATATTTTACACTGAGATCCTAATTAATTGGAAGGTTTGGTATAAGATATGCAAAGGTGGTTTCATTGAGTTTATGTTTAGAATTGAGGGCCATGAAAAATTTATTTCCAAATATTTTGTCCTTGAATGAAGGCAAAAAAAGGTGAAATTTAGAGGCTTAAGGATTGACATCTCAGGGGAGATGATATACAAAGTCATGGGCATGTTGTGTGAAGGTACAAAAGATTAAAAATATAAGTTAAGGAAGTAATAATTAATTTAGAACTTATTTGAGACCAAAATCACCTTACAAACAAATAAAAAGGGATACCTAAGAGTAATCCTACCTAGGCATTGGTCATAAATATGCTTACAGGTCATGAAGTATCTAACACTAGAGGGTAATTTCATCCACATATTCTCTCACCACCTTTTGATCTTAAACCATTTCAAGGGTCATAGAATTAACATTCCATATTTTTAACTCATTTTTATTGAAAATATAGTCTTAGAATTTCAATCCAATCCCAACACTAGCCTCTTTTACTAGGGGATCATCTTCCTCTTCACCAAGAGAGGGAAATACTAGAGGGGAATCAAAGTTTAAACTATCAAAAGTGGTAGGGAATTATTAATTGAGGGAACATGATGAAAAAATTATAGAGAGTTGTATGGGGAATCTCATCTATTTAGAACCATTATTACCTATCCACCCCCTACTGCCTCCCCCCCCCCCTCCACCACACACACACCCTCCCTGTAGCACTCATCAAAATCTTACACAAGAAAAAGACAAGGAAAGAGGAATATCCAAGCTTAATCTTATTAGGGGGAGAAGAGAACTAAACCTAATTTTTAAATATGAGCCCTAAGGGATGATAAAATTAAAAAGAGGGAGGATAGAAAAGGATTGGGAAATCCTCCATAAACCATAGACCGAAATTGCATGAGTTTTAAAAGAAACTAAAAAACTTAGGGTGTCAGATTGTCATCCTTATGGATGACTGGAATTTTTTGATTTCAAAATATGACAAGTTGAAGTAAGAATGAAGAAACAAATTGGTGGAAGGTTTTACCCAAATTTTGGGGTTGGATGTCACTCCTATCAAGACAGTCAAGGAAGCCATAGGGGAAAGCCCTACCAAAATTACCTTCTTGCCAAGCATCAAGATCAAGGAAAAGATCAAAATTACTGAGAAAAATAAGAGAGCTGATATGGTCCTTGTTGTCACTTGGATTTTCACAATTTTAGGAAGTACAAAGATATCCTCATCTAATTGGCACAATGGAATCACCTCTAGGATTTTGGACAACCTAAGGAATGAGGTGAGTCTCTAGATAGGGCTAGCTCCCTTGATGTACCACTTAGGATTGAACCTACAACTAACTTTAGGGGTTGAAAAGGGAAAGAGATAATTTATAAAAAAATATAAACTAAGGAGGTGAATCACCAAATAAATTTTATGACTTCCAACCAATTTCATTCTACACTTGAGACCAAGAAACAAACTAAAACATACACTCTTTCAATCTTCCTCTTCTCACATCAATGTTACTTTGTGAGGTCATTAGTGAATGTGCAAAAGTAGGAGGACTAGACAAGAGGAATTAAATGACACTAATTAAAATAATAACTCACTAGAAATTTCACATCTTCTAAAACACTTCACATGCCTTACAAGAAGAAGTTTTCCAACTTCAAACAAGGTGAAAGAATGAGACCACATGCTAGGAATCCATAGTCTTCACTAAACAAGATTTATCATTAAAGTGGAACACACTTATGAATTGTCATGGAGAGGTAAAAATTAGTCATTTTATTTATAAAAATGTATACAAATGAGTAGGGCTTCACCATACTTAGGTGGAGCATCCCATACAATGCCAAAATGGCCAACTCTTATAGAGTTTGAGGGAAAGAGAAAAAAAGAGAAGTCTAAGGGTCACAAGGACACTTGTAAAACTAATAATAATATTTATCCATGAATGGGAAGAATATATGGGTCATAAAATAAAATTTTAGGATCAAAAAGTGTTAATCCAAGTCATTAAAGTTATGCAAAGTGGCCTAAAATTCCTTTTCTTGCATAGAAAACTACCTTCATTATTAGGCCTATTTGAGTGAATTTTAACTAATGAAAGGTAGGTAAAATTATTTTAATGTAAGGGGAGGATATCATACATAAATATCCATGTATTATTTTCATGCCTAGTCTTCTATAATCACCTGTAAGAGAGCCATCATCACCTACACTCTAGGAAACCTCCTTCTCATGCACCTAGCACACTTATCTTAAAATTTGGCATTAGGTGCCAATTAAAATCCATGGGAGAGGTTTAATTAAAATTTTAAAGACCCTCCATGGACTTTTAAGTATCAGGTGAACTTTAAAATTACTTTACTTGAAGGTTTCCTCCCTTCTCTCTAGCTTGCCCAATATGCTAGATTTGACTCGCTGAGTTGAAACACTTAGTTGAGGCACTTAGATTATGTTTAATGGCATGAAATTAATATTAGGATTTATTTTAAGTGTTAATATCTCTCAAAAACTTGGTTTCATCTCCTAAATACTCCTGTAGCCTACACAACACATAAAATAGTGAGAAAAAACTTGTTTCTACCCTAATCTGTATAATTTTTTACAACTCATCATGGTGTGGAGTATCTTGGGGGAGTCCTATAAAACTTATAATCATCATTATAGACAAAATATTTCACTTTTTTAGCTATCTAACTCCATTTTCCAATACTGGTCCTTAGTAAGTGTTTAGTAGGGTTTTAGACCTGTTTCGGGTCTTAAGGATTGTTCATAAAACATGGACATCAAGTTTCCAAAACATTACACAAAATTTATCTTAGGATACCCTTATAACCACCTTAAACTTATTTATCCACCATGAAAACCTTCATGGGAGATATGATCATTGGAACTTGGCTTCTTGTGCTTATTTTCATGTTTCCTATATGCTTGAGTTGTTTTTAGACCCAAAAATGGCTACTTTGATGTCTCCCCTAAAATATAAAAGATTAAAAACATCTTATAGTGACCCATAAACATGTTCAAATTCATTTTATTGTTTTTTTCATATTGGAAATGAAAATGACTCTTTGTTTGGGCTTTAGGCATACCCTTGTCTAATAAGGTTAATTGAACTTTAGGACTTGAATTGAATTTTGGTTAATTTATATATCCTAAAATAGATCAAACACATCATTAAATTCTCCAAATACACGTTTCAATATGTATGGAAGATCACTTTAAAGAGGAAATGACAAAGCTTCTCATTTGGACCTTTTTGCCTATTCCTTACTCCTAGGCCTGACTGCAACCTTTTAGTGGTTTATACCATCCAATTGAGGTTTATTGAGATTAAAATTTTTAAAAAACCTTGTTTTGATCCTAATAACATGATCAAATTCATTTTTAATGTTCTCATCATGCCATAATGTGATCAATTCTTACTTTGGCAACTAGGCCTAAACCTTACCTAGTACATCTGAGGGTCTTGAGCATCTTGCTTGGTTTAATTCTTCCCTAAAAGTTACATCATGTTTTTATTGGTGTAATATAATTCTACATGTATTCCTACAAGTTCAAGAAAACCTTAAGCTCATTCCATTACCCCCTTTCCTTAAATCTACTTATTTATGCACAAGGGGAAGTACCCCCTATTCGAGACAAAATAGGGGGAACTTCCCATATTTTACCAAGTATAATGAGTATTTTATGGAATTTATTAAGTATTTAGGACTATAAACACAAAAAATATCCTTTGATTCAATTATTATATCCTTAAATAACATTAAGCACCAATACATACCTGCCAAGTAAGACTGTGGTTGGGGTTTCAAGATGATGGACCATCTTTATCCTTTGAAAGGTTCCTTTATCTAATTTTTATTCATAATAAAATTTAAAAAAAACACTAATTATTTTAATTTGGTCACTTTTTATCATGTAAAAATTAGGTCTCTTCTAAATTTTCATTGTCCATATTTTGCATTGATTGACATAGACCGAATTGCTTGCTTCCTTTGAATGTGTTCTTGTGTTATGGAGTGTATTTATAGGTATTAAGGCATGTTGTAACTTGGAAAAACATTGAATGAGTCTCCCTAAATCCCTTAGTTCATTAAATATTGGTTTGGACATGTTCCTTCATCTTGAGTAGTCTAAACCACTATCTAAGCAATTGCACTTTAGTTCACTATTACATCACAGTTATTCATAGCTAGTTGTAGGTGAACATATTTAAATTAGACATTTAAAATATGATTAAGACTCTGAAAACCTCCATTTTTATGGTCAAAATTACTTCACTAAATTTGGGGTTCTCAATAACCCTATCAATGTATCTTGATCTTCAAAACTAGGCTTTTAAAGGTTTTGATTGAGACACCTGTCTCTTTACCCTTGTGAATGCCTATTCTCACTTGAAACTTGTTCATGATTCTTTAGAGACTATAAAAACCTCAATTATAATTTGATTTTAATTTTTCACTATAAAGGGGTTAAAACATCTCATGATCGTTATGCCCTTGCCACTGTATGCTCATTATCATAGCTGACTGTGTTCTTTGTTGAAAACAACCCTACCTTAAGGTGTTATTTTCCTCCACTAGGCCCATTTATAATATTTATGGACTTATAATAAACTTTTTGAGGTTAAAAAATAAAAATATGAGCTAATGTTCACTTATTTGGAACCTTCGAACACCAACTTGCCATCAAAATAAGCTCATTATTTTAACGTTGTAAGTGAACATTTAGGTCACCTGTACAGATAGGTGGTGAGCTTGAGAAGTTAAAACACCAAATATCATCTCATCCTATGATATATTAGTCCATGGATATCACTTAAGCCATTTGGGACCATTTATATGTGGAATATAGGCCTAATTTATAAATTTGGTGGAGAAAGGCCACTTTTAAACTTAGACCTATAGATAACATTGAGAGAATTTAGTGGTGTTCTTGAGTAACTTTAGACCTCTAAAAGACCACTCTCCATTTTTCCTTTACCCTTATTTGTATAGGCCTTATCCATGCTATAGTAAATGATTCAAAACCATCACAATGCATCATAGGCCCTTACACCTTCACTATAAAGTCTCCACAAAACGTTAAGGACCATTGTTTTATCATTTTAGGGAAAAGATTCCTCTATATAGTCAATATGTGTTTGAGATAGTTTACACTCCTCATACACCAATCTATTCCTTCAGAAAAATTCTACCAGACCCCTTTACTATACCAAGACAATTAAGATAGTTCAACATATGCTTCAAACTCTTTGTATGCCTTCTAAACACTCAAATCAAGCCACTTGTAGGTGGTGATTTCTAGTATACACGTAGATTTAGCTTAGAAAGTAATCATGGAATGGATCATATGCATTTTTATAAGCTTATATAGGTCCAATTTCTCTCTCAAAACCTTCAAATGACCTTTTCACCTCTCAAAACACTTGAAACCCACACTAAGGCTCTGGTGACATTATCATGGAGGTTGTAGGTGCATTGGTTGTATGAAGGCATGGTATGGAATGGAAAAACAATGTGTTGATGAAAGACCTAAATAACTCAAAACCATTATTAATTTTCCAAATGAATTATTGTTATCTATAATGTCTGAAGGCAAGGTGAGGAACATCCTTCTCAATGTGAAGATCTCTTCCAACCTCCTGTAATAAGGCAAGTAACATGTTAAATGACTAATCAAACATGGTGGATGGGATTTAAACCATGAGAACCAAGGATAATTTGAATGAAAGGTGAAAATTTAGGTTAAGGATACCTTGAAAACATTTATATGAATCTAATAGAACTAATGATAAAGCATGAAAATTGCCCATAACACTAAATGGTGTGTCCTCCTACAAAGTGAGCTCATTAGACCATCCAAACACATTGAAAGTTGAAAAAAATAATATGAATCATAAGGGGACATATCCAACATCATTTAGAAACAATATTAGCAACTAATTTATATGAACTTGCTTAGAATAAAGTAAAACCTGTAGGGTTTATAGATTTACAAGCAGATTTGGAGGCTCAACTTGTTAACAATGGTTAATAAAGCACACTTGACCAATATGAAAAATTCATATATTAGAATTAAGGTATCATAGTTTTAAAAAACCTCCCAAAATCATTATTCTTGAAACCCTCTTTGCTAGCCATACCAAGCAAGAATTTGCAAGTCACTTCTCTATGCCAAGAAGGGTGAAAAAGAGATAAAATAGTTTTGAGTAATAAATGTCAATTTCAGATCAAACCAAACATGTATTTTAACATGATGCAGGTTAATATTCAAATTTGCATGTTTTCTAAGTGGCACACTTCCCAAGGAGGTTGTACAAGTGCCCTTTCTTCCATTTCTTAAGGAAAACTAACTTTTCTTCTGATGAACCTACAAATTTTTATTTTTATCAGTTACTTAAGACCTTTTTGGAGATATTTAGAATGAAATCACCCATTGAAACTTGTACATTTCCAAAAAAACTATACAAATCACTAAATGCACCATTTTTTACCCTTAAAAATACTTAAAATGATAAATGGACCTAGAAAATAATTGACCAAAGATAGTAAAACATTAATTGACATCAAATGACCTATAAAATATCTCATGACAATATATAATACTCCATTATAGACCTAAAAATCATGTTTTTTACAAGGGGTGCCCCAATTTGACCAAAAAGTCAAGTTTGATCAATAGTCCCTAAGGCAAGGGGTTAAGTGCATAGAATGAAAGAATGGTAGAAGGCTCAAGCATTCACATAAGAGGTAGAACCAATAAAACTAAGCTAAAGGGGATTATAATTAGGTAGGTTTGGAGGATCCTTTTGGGTAATTTATGCTTGTGTATTTACTTGTGTCTTATTTAGTCATTGGTTAGTTTTGGAGTCTTAGTGGTATTTTGGAAGAAGTCTTTGGCTGTCAATTGGCCCATGTGGCCTGTTTCATTTTTGTTTCCCTATTGGTATTTATTATTGAATATTGTGGTTTTAATATCCCTATAAAACCTAAGTTTCACCTTAAAAAATAAAATAATAATCTCTTTATTACTTCATGAAAAAGTAAACATATGATTATCTTGATGTTGTGACCCTAAGACTAGAGGACAAAATAACCTCAGTTAGGTAGTATTGATCATTATTTATTCTATCTACCTACTTATGGTAAGATCTAATTTCATAATGGATTTATTTCATTAACATGTGTGTTAATATTGAATTGTAATTATTGAGAAGAGTAACTCTCAGGTCATTACATGCGTATAAAGATATGAGAGTAAGTTGATGGTCTAAAGTTATTTTGGAGTGTATGATATATTTTTTATAAAGTGAATAACATATGGATAAAAGCGTTACACAAATTACATAGATTTAGATAATGATTATTTTTAAATTATTGTTTCTAGTTATGATGGGAATACTCATTGGTATACATATTGAATATTTTATTTAGTTATTGGAAGGAATTGTGAAAAATATATGAATGATGTTGCGAAGAAATTTTTTAACCATTTAGTTATATAATTTTATCAAATTCATGAAGAATGTGTACTTGATTGGGGAACATCTTATATAAAACTAAATAGTCACATATATAGTATATTTGTTAAGTTTATTGTAATAGTGGTAAGGAATGAAGAGTAGAATATTGAAGCCTTATATACTTTTGCTTGTCTTATGAGATTCTTTCATAAAGGAAACTCAATTTAGGCTAAGTCTCTTTAGTTGGGTTTATGAGGAAGGTAACCATGGGGGAGTATTTAGTTAGGAATTTATAAGGATGCAATGGCACACTTATACATCCTAAAATCTATATTGAACAAGGGATGAAAACATCCTTATAGGTTCCAAATGATAAAATTTAACCCTATTTGAGTTGTCATTAGCCATTATTCTCTATTTTATATTACTATAAAAATAATCCTAAATTATTTAGATAGGAATTTGGTAGTAATAATAGTGTGTTATTATACTCTGTTTATCTCTATATTATTTTTTGGCATTATTACATTTGTATTAGAGATAGGTTTATGCTCTAGGAAACTCTAGGGGAAAAGTTTTAGAACATGTACCCTACCTTAAATTAAAATTATTACTCCTCAAGATGGTTAAAACAAGGTCTAGAGTAATTGTCAATACCAAGAATAACAAGTGTAATAAAAACCTAGGAAGAAGTAGAGGTGGATGTCATGGTGTTCCCATCTCAAATAATGATAGAGTTGACCCACCTCTTGTTAATAATGTTGATAGTAATAATGAATTCCCTAATACTAATGTAAGTGAGGGTAACCCAACTAGAAAGCATGAAGAGGTCCTAAAGGGGATTTTGATAGCCTTGAATGTTTTACAAGGTAAGATCAAAACTCAAGAATGAAATCTTAATAATCTTGAGGGTGTTCCTTATGAAGGCTTGCTTGGGCTAGAAAATGATCAAGGGGAGGATAAAGTGCTCTAAGAGATACCCTTGGTATTTGTTGACCCAATCATAAAGGATATTTAAAATATTTCTCCACCAACCTTTTTGGGTGAATAATATGGGGATGTAGCTGATGCTTGGCTTGTACATATTTAGAATTAATTTAATTTGCATAATATGCCATCTAATGTGAAAGCTAAGGTTGTAACCTATTAGTTGGTTGGTACTACTACCTTATGGTTGAATCATCTATGTGTGTTATAGGGATACTAACCAATGACTCTTACTTGGGAAATTTTTGAGAGGTAGTTCTAGAAAAGGTACTTAAGTTTCAACTTTAAGGAACATAATATATTTGATTTCAACTGCTAAAGTAAGATAACATGTTTTCTACTAAGTATGAAAACAAGTTTCTAAACTTTATGCATCATGTAAATTACATGCATGATGAAGATACTAAAGTTAAAAATTTTAAATTGGGAATAGAAGAGACATTGATGTATGATGTCAATATGACTAACCCAAAAACCTTGGTGGCTACCATTGAATCTATTCATAGGGAAAAAGAGAAAGAAAAGTCTTGACAAAAGGTGAGACAATATTTTAAGTTGAATAGGAAAAAACCTAAGGCCAAAAATATATCTCCTTTACATAATTTTTTCAATAAATCTGAAGAGAACTATTGGTTTACAAGGAGGATTAGTGGATTTAACAAGTTCCAAGTGAAAAATAATAATTTTAAGGCCAATAATTCACTAAAAATAGGGTCTAACAGTATAAATCAGACTCAAAATAACCATCATGGACTAACCATGGGGATAATAATATTGCTATCTCACCACCAAAAACTATCTAGTGTTCAGACTGTGGTGATAAATAATACTAAAATGACTATCCCAAGTTAACACTTACACAATCAACTAATCATAAGTTGTATGCAACAATTGATAATCAAAATAATGACTTCCAATATAATTTAATTGAAATAATGGGCACTATAACTAGTTTTAATGCATTAATATTGATTTATTTTGGTGTAACAAATAGTTTTATTTCACCTAAAATAAGGGTAAAATTAAACCTATGAAGGTTATATAAAATTGGGAGGTTGAGTTCAATACGAGTAAAAGGGTACTAATCTACAAATGATTAAAACAAGTTAAGGTTGATTTAGGTGTTGTTAGGACCAAAATACATATGTTCTTATCTCCCTTGTAATCTTATGATCTCATTTTGGGCATGGACTAGTTAAAACTGTATTAAAAAATGCATGATTATTTTGGTAAGAAGGTTCGATGCATGAATGATTTCATAAGAATAGTGGATGTGTAAGGCATTCAAAATATTAAATCACATAAAATAATTTCAGATCTACAACTGAAAAAGGTTATGCATAAAGGTTTCCAACTTGATGTAGTCCAAATTCAATAACTATCTTACACAAAAGAACCATCGTACATGGATTTTCATTTCCTAAGGAAATTTATGGATGTATTTCTTTAAAAAAATCATGGTTTTCCACCCAAGTGGGATTTTTATTTTTTTAATAGACATTATTCTTGGGGATGTACCTACATCCAAGTCTCCTTATAGGATGAATGTGTCAAATTTTTAGGAATTCAAAGTTTAGCTACAAGAAAGTTTAGACAATGGAAGCATTAGGCCAAGTGTGTCTCCTTGGGGTGCTCTAGTTGTCTTTGTAAAGAATAAATATGAAAATTTAAGGTTGTGTGTATACTATCAAATGGTGTTAGATATTAAACAAAATTATACTAAATATATCATATGCATTGAGCAATAGAGAGGAATAGAGTAATACAAAATATATAATATAATATTATTTTCTATTACATTATCTTTTAACACAATACATATATAAACAAAAACATCCTATAAATTAGGATATTATACTACCTATAATATCTCCCAATCTCCCTAATAATACTCTCAAACAATATCATGTTATATAAAATACTATTGTTATTACAGAACAATATTACTTGTATATATTCTAACTAACCAAATATAAGACATTACAAATAAACTTATAATCATACAAAGAAACTAGTAAGTACTAATTCACCAAATGGTAAATCAATAATCACTAATTTACCTAATGTAAATTATAATCCCCAATAGTCTCCCCTTAGTTTTTACATGCTAAATCATATCCCATTCTTCAATTGTAGCGTTCTACCTCTGTGTGCTCATGATCTTATCAATTACTTAAAATGAAGGTAGAGAAGGAACACATAAATTTATTATCAAACATGCACTATAGGGAATGCATTTGACTAAAATAGTGTGGGAACATGTACATGAACCATGTACTTATAAACCATTCACTTTAGGGAAGGCATCTGACCCACTCAGTATGGGAATGCAAGCAGGAACCATCTGTATAACCAATCCTTGACAAGAATCACCACCAATCCTTGACAAGAATCATGATTGCTATAATAAATTTTAATAAACATTTTACAATATTTATACAAAATGGGTTACATGGGGAACAATCACAAGTGAACATGCATACACATAGTTCTTCTTGACACACATTCTAAAAAAAATACAACTACCACACCACACAACATAAAAACACATGCCACTAAAATAAAACTAACCCCATCACTAGTGTCTCATGAGAAGATTGAATGGTCTCCTTCCTACATTGCCTCCAACCTCCGTCATGGAAATTTTTTTACTTAGCCGATGTGTTGATGAAGCTCAATAGTTTCCACATTGTGTTTATTTTTAAAACTCCCCCCCCCCCTAATGTGAAGCTACATGGATTTCAATTTCCACCAATGAATGCATCCATAAAGCAATTTATTTTTATTTTTATAATTTTTTACACTACCTTTGTATGAAACATAACCTAAATGACTTTGATCTTTGGACATAATGTCATATATTATATATGACAATACTAATCAAGAAAAAAAATATTCTAAACTATTGATTTTGACACTTAAAAATAATGAGTCAATTCTCATTCTATACACTTATTGACAACACAAATAATTTATTAGGACTAATAAAAAAATAGAGACACACCACCAAAATTAATACTAAACTAAAGATTCAACTTCTCATACACCAATAACTCAAAAAATAGATCTATTAAACCAAGACTTAAATAACTTATTTGATATAAACCTTGAAATATTTAATTAACCTATTAAAGAAAATAATAGAGATGTCTAAAAATAATGGGTGATGCACATAAATGACATAAGACAAAATAAATGACCATGTGATGAGGGATATGTAGTCTGATGGAGAGAATAAAGCCTTCCTAAACATGAATGAATGATGATTTTAATGGGTCGAGCTGTTATGCTAAGTTATCAATATCTAAAATGACTTAGTCAAAGTTGAATATAAAAATGACATTAAGCTTGTCATAGATTGACTAAATATAGGAATACAAAGTATTTTTTTAGATATTTACAACCATATTAGTTAAAAAACATCTAATTTGAATGGAATTAGATCTAATTTGTATGTAGTGGTTCCAATTGATATTTCAAATAGTGGTTAATCTTATAATTCTAAAACTAAAGAGTTAATACACTAACATGATTGCATAAAATAAATTGCAATATGTCTAATGAATTTAAATGTTATTTCTAGATGCTATATTATAGAATGGAAAATGTTGTGTATCATTTCTACATAAAATATGTCAACCACTAATTGCAATTTCTACCTTATTACTTCTTGAGGATATGGATAAAATTCTTCACACTTGGGAATAAGCAAATGTATATCATAGATAATATTTTTAAAGTGTAGAAACTATTTGACACATTAAAATGGAACACTCACAGTAATTTTGATAGATTACTTGAATACACAAAATAAAAACACACTCATAACATAAAAATCATAATATACATATCTCACTAAAACAATATTATCCCTTCAACATGTGTAAGGTATAGTGGTTATGCCCCTAGGACCTCAAACCACATTTTTAATAATGCACAATTATAACCTGCTCTGAGACCAATGTTAGGTATTAGACAAGCTTATACCACAATATATTAGATGCACTAAGTAATAAAGTTGAACAGAGTAATCCAAAACATACAAAAAAATATTATTTTCTATTAAATTGTCTTTCAACACTATATATATATGAAAGCATCCTATAAATTAGGATATTCTTTTACCCATAATATCTCCCAATCTCCCTAACAATATTCTTAAAAAATGTCAAGCTATATAGGACAATATTGTTGTTACACAATAATTTTACTTGTTTATATTTTAACTAACCAAATATAAGACATCACAAATAAACTTGTAACCATACTAACAAAATAGTAAGTACTAAACACTAATTTACCCAATATAAATATCAATCCCCCAAAAATGCTCAATAAATTGGTGTTTAATAACTATTACCCTTTAGCTAGTATAAATGATTTATTTAATCCAATAAGAGAAGCATCTATTTTCTCTAAGATTGACTTGAGATTGTAGACATCCAATTCCTAACATCATTGTGTTGAAATTGTCAATCATACTCGAAATTTACTCAAACAGACAATTTGGGCCAAAATCACTTAAACACACTAAATGATTCGAGATGATAATATAGAAGTGCTGATTTAGGATAATGTATCCTTAAATGGGGCAATTCATTTAATGTGATTATTAACTTTTCTCAAATCATTTCAAGTCAAAATGTTGAAAACATAATTTGACACTCTAAACCATTGAATTCTTCTAATTCAAAAGCACACAACATGTGCATGTGATATTTTATGTCCATAATATCCTAAATGGGATATTTATCTACACACAATTGACATCTTCTAATTCCACTCTAGTAAAATTATGACCTAGTAACTTGATGTTTCGACTGTTTAATGAAATGGGCAACAAATGTCCAAAGAATTGCATAACTTTTGACTAATCTCACTTAGGCAAATTAATCCAAATTAAGAGTTTAAGTGAAAAATCCATGGAAGTTATTGAATATTTCTTAATTGTAAATTGATTTCTAAAATCTACATCATCAGGTGACATCAATTTTGGGGTGGCATACATAAGCCATAAATGAAATAAATATCAGGTTTAAGGCCTCCCATGCCTCTTTAATGCCCTTTCTTTCTAAATATTAATGGGGATATTTATGGATATTGCATCCAAAATTGAATTAATTCATGTCCACACATATTTATCTCAATATGGATGATCATGGTTCATTCAGATCAATTCTAAAAATCTATAAATTGGAGGCCTCTCACTCATATTTTTAAGCTCTTTTGGTTTAAACTTATTACATAGAATTATCTACATAAGTCATTTTTGTGTAGTGTTATTATGCTTAATTTAAAATAGTATAGCTTCAATAGAGACATAAATTTTATTAATTTCATGAGCCTAGTTTCATTGGTGCACTTGAGATGATGGAAGAGCAAGCCACTCATCATTGACAAAGAATTGAGCACCAAATCAAGGGGAAAACCATGTTTTGAGCCACATTTGGAGGTAGGAATCTCTTGGGAAGGTTTGATGAATATGATTTCTTTCAATATATCTTAGTTTCATTTTTTAAAACCCATTGAAGGATTTTGCATAGTTTTTATGTTCTTTATGAATTTTTGGAGTTTTCTTGACTAATGCTTGATCTAACTCACTTTGGATTCCATCTCTACATCTTGACATGCCCTTAAGTTGCCTTGACAATGTAACAAGAAAGAAATGACATAAAGTTACCTCTAAGTGATAAGGAGACAACAAGATAATAAAATGGGGGGAAAGAAGAAAAGGGAGGGGGTGGATGGGATGACTTTAGATGTTTAAGATAAGTGAATGTTGCCTACATAGTTTCATGGACATGAGTTCTAACATGAAATTTAGGTAAAATGTAGTTCTCTCAGGAGATGGGATAGAAGAAAAGTGATGATAATAAAACATGATTTATGTTGTATATAAAACAAGAAAAAATGGGCTTGCGAAATGATGAAATCATTGAAAATGAATACTTTTAAAATGGTTAAGAGCATGAAGATCAAAATAAACAAAAGTTTAAGATAACATTTTTGTTCTTTTTGTGGATCATTTTATAATGTTGTTGTGTTTTTAATATTAAAAAAAATGAAATATTAACAAAAATGGAAAAGGAACCAACTAATGAAGGAGATACACATCCACGGGTAGAAGTTCCAACAATAACTAAAGTTGGCTATAATGACCCATGCTCTCCAATTGGTGAGAGAAAGATCCTACTAAGGCAATAATGGCTACCAAATAGTAGTAAAATAATAATTTAACAATATGCATCATGAGATAAATCTGAAGAACCAACTAGTAGGTAAAAACCATGAGCTAATGTATCCATGCTCACTTATCTGTAAAAGGAAGCTGTAAACTATTGTTTAGGCTAAATTGCTTGTATAACTAGTGTTAAGTGTGTCTAGAATGCCTATGAATCATAATTAGGATCATAATTAGGTAATGGATATATCTATCTAGATTAAAATGACCTAAGATATGAAAATAATATGGTTATAATAAAAATGGTCCAGAATAAAATAGGGTCCAAAAGAGGATGGTCTAGGGTGGTATAAAAAGAGTCAAGCTAGAATATATATGATCTAGAGTGCCAATGGTCCAAAGATTCAAATATATAGAGTCATAAAAGAATATGGTTCTCATGATAATAATCCAGAGGTAGGTTAAAATGAATATGGTCCAAGATAAGATGGTTTAGGATATAATAGTGGGATAAAATGACTTCAACACAAGTTACCCTCAAGTAAGGGGTCTTGTAGACAATGGTTCAAATGGTTGTCAAGCATAGAACCACTTGAGATGTACAATGTTCATGGGATTTGAAATTTCTTCACCACATAGATAGGTAGTTAGTATGCCCCTAATCCATAATTTGTTTTGATAATGTATGGTCCTAGCTAATTAGTTTGGAACTTACCCTTTTTCTTGCATTCAACATTAGTGTTCTTTTGATTCTCTTTCAAGACCAAATCACCAATTTCAAACTCCAAAGGGAGAATAAGCTTGTTGAATATTATATGCAATCTATTTTAATAGACTTGAAATTTGTCTAAGGTAGCCAAACATTTACCATCAAGGAGTTATATCTCTTATAACTTATAAAATCTATAATATTCATCATCTTCAATATTCTCCAAGGATACTCGTAGTGAAGGCAAATCGATTTCAATTGGGACAATAGATTCTATGCCATAAAAAAGGGAGTATGGAGTGGATCTTATAGGGGTTTGATGACTAGTGAGATAAGCCCAAAGGGCAAGAAAAATTTTCAAGTGCCAATTATGGCCAACATCATTGACAAAATTCTTGAGTATGAAAATAATGGTTGTATTCAACACCTTAGCTTGTCCATTGCCTTATGGGTTATATGGTGTGTATTTCTTGTGCTTAATTTTGAATTTTACACAAATTTATTTAACATCTCTATTTATAAATGATCCACCATTATCTGATATAGTGCATGTTGGGATACCATATCGACAAAGGATATGGTAATGTATAAATTTGGTTATCTACTTCCCAGTGACATAAGTGAGAGGAATGGCCTCAATCCACTTAGTAATATACATGGTAGTAGTGAAAATATGTTTATATCTATCATAATGTGTGGGGTTATTTTCCCAATGAGATTGAGGCCCCAAGTATAAAATGACCATAGTGTAATGATCAGCTACAATGGTAAGGAAGGTGCATGTATGAAATTTTTATGTTGTTGATAAGAAACACACTTCCTTACATAATTATAATCATCTATCTCCATTTTGGGATAACAATAACCTATTTTGAGGATATTTTTAGCTAATTCTACACCATTTTTATGGGCCCCACACATTATTTCATAAACCTCCTTAAGCAGTAACTTGGATTCTCCCAAAGATAAATAATGAAGTAGCATTCCATCATAGCCTTTATGATAAATCATGTTTATAAGGATGGTATAGTAGGATATGTGATGAAGAATTTTTTTTTGATGGTTATTGGAAAGATCAGGTAGAAAAGTGTGGTTATAAAAATAATTATAAATGTCTTGAAACCAAGGCAGTTCAAGTGGGGGATTGGGACCTTTTGTCCCCCAAAAATATCAGCCATTTTTTGCACAATATTTGAACTATTTTGGCTCCATAGGCCAAAATTATCTCTTCCCTTCCCAAAAATTGTTTTATGCATTCAAATTCTCCATTTTTCAAGTTTTTTTAGATTTCTACAGACTCTACAAGCTTAAATCTACAGACTCTACAGGTTTAAATCTATGAACTCTGCATATATGTTTCTATCAACTCAACATGCTTGAAATCAGTAGGTTCAATAGGTTCAAAGGCTTCTACAAGCGAGTTTAATCAAAAGAACAAGTTTCCAACACTTAGTCATTTTTAGGATTTGTTCAATGCTTTGGTTTAACCAAAAGAGTTCTTCGGCAAGGGTTCAAAGGTTCAATGCAGTTTACTTCAATGCGGTTTGCTTCAACGCGATTTGGTTCAATGCAGTTGGTTCAAGCGATCAAAATTGAATGAGTGGAACAAAAGATTGAACCACTAAACCATTGAACTAAATTTGGTTTAATTAGTCAGTTTAAATGGCTAAGGAAAGAAAAAAAGCTTGAGAGTGGAAGCTGCCAGGTGTCATCTACCAAACACATTATAATTTATCTCTAAAAAGTAGTGGAACATGCCACATGTCCCTTATAAGATAAATGGAATGCACCAAGTGTCAATATCCATAGCTTCTTCCTTTTGTTTCATAAATATTTTGGTGGGCCCCAAGTAAGTTACTGAGGTCAAATGAAATGTGACAAGTGTCATTGTCTGCATAAATCCAAGTGTTTCCATAGTGTTTCTATAAGTTCAACAGAAGCCGGCATGTGTCATCTTCCATTTCATAGTAGAAGATGCCATGTGTCATCTTCTGTTTCATAGCAGATGCTACTGCATGTCACCTATTGAGATTGGTGGAAAATTGACTAAGGTAAAGCCAAAGGACAAACAATGCTTGCAGAGGGAAGGTGAGGAATAGATGGACCATTGCAAAAACTTAAGGATAGTTCCATGCTTAGACAAGTCCTTGTGGAGGGCATAGTTCTCTTTTAGAAAAGTTCCCATGGAAAAATGGTTAAGGAAAAAATCCTTTATACTTTTTGTCTAAAGGAATCCACCCAGGAAGTCCACAAAAATAGAAAACCCATCGAGGAAATAAAATCCCAAAAAGCCACCACGTGTCCCTTCTCAAGTTATAATGGAACACACCACATGTCCCTTACAAAGTGCAACAGAGGCTGCCACATGTCATCTGTTGAGACACAGTTTCTAGTAACTTTCAATGCAATAGAGATTGCCATGTGTCATCTTTCATAAGAAACTAATATAAGTCCCAAGGACTTTTTGAAGGTAGCTAAAGTGTGGCATAAGCTGACAAGTGTCAGCATTTGAGTGAATTTAAAATGAGTCCCAAATGTTTCTATAGTATAGCCAAAGCTTAGCAAAAAATTCCACATGTCCTCTTCCATAGGATTTTCAAAAAAATTCTAAAGCTTCTATAGACATACAAAAAATGCCACGTGTCTCTGCCAATTTCAAAGTGGAAGCTACCACGTGTCCCGTTATAAATCAACAGAGCACGACAAGTGTCTGTATCCATGTTTCAAGTTTCTTACCAAATTTTAAGCTTTTCCTAAGCCTCTCTCAGATTCTAGTAGATACTGTCGAATGTCTTGGTATATTTCACAGTGGAACGTGCCACATGTTAATTGCAAGTTTAGTGACCAGTTGAAGAGATAGCCCGAGTTCCCAGAAAAGGGATAAAACACAGCCAAAAAAGGAGGAATGATGAAGAAGGACCATAAATACCCATGCATGGGATATGTTTCTATAAGGTGAAGCAATCCACCAGCTAGACATTGGAGAACATGAACATTCAATGGCATGACTCATTTCTCTACATTGAGAAAAGCAAATGGGCAACTATGTCTGATTCTAGCATATCTTTTTGATAGAATTTAAAATGTATTGAATGCATCATGATGTGTTGCTGCTCCCAAGTCTTTCTTAGAGAGCTATATATTAGACTCTCTCTTATTGTTTTAAAGGATCTCTCTCTATTATTAGAAATAAAACTCTGCCCAAATTGAAAGGCATTACTGAGACTTTGAGCTCAGATTATTGATCATATTTTGTTATTTGAATAAGAAAACAAGTGACTTTTTAGAATTTGTGCTAGAATAGCTTGGTTGTTGGGGAAATTGTTCTTATGTCTATTTCATTAATACATTTTTTTGTCCATTTAATTGAATAAGTAGAATTAGTGAAAATAATTAGAAAGGTGTCCTGAAACCAACTGTGGAGAGACTTTATGTCCCCATAATTGCCTTTAGTGTGTTTTCTTTCTATTCCTATGTAAAGGATCTTGGGACAACTTTGTGCCCTCATTATCCTTCGTATTTCACTCTTTGGTAGTTGAGGTGGAGACTTTGTGCTACATTTCATTTTGTTGTGTTACTACACCCTATTACAGTTACTTGTCACTACCAAAAAGTTTCCTTTTGTCTGCTGAGTAGTACTTATGAAAGAAGAGGAGTGCCTTCTGTCATTTCATCAGGATTTTTACTTTGATTTGTGAACATCATCTCTGAAAAAAGAGATATGGATGGTTTATCCTACCCTTGAATGTTATTTTTTGCTTATATATATATAGTATATAACTCTTGCATGTTTACAGGGAACCTCCCCTTAATGAGAGGAGAGATTTATCCCCTTTTGATGTAGTAAACCTGCACATCTAGATGACCAATTTCCATATGCTATGGTTGAAGAGACCTATTTTCCCATCAATTAGCTGATTGATAAAATATTCACCCAATAATTTTTAGTGACTTCACTGGGGAATTACGTGTAATTTGAAGCCTCAAGTTTCATATTGAAGTAGTCCTTGTCCTTATCCATTATAGACTCTAGTGACTCCATTTTGTGTCTTACCCATTATCATTATAGACTTACCATCTCCTTCCACCTCCACATCAATTGGGATAGAGTGAACAATTTGAAACCTCAAACTTCAAGCTGAAGCAGGGCCAATTCTTTTCCATTTTGTTTTACAATCTGGCAGATCCACGATATATGCAAAGCCAAAGGGCTAAAGGTATTGTTGACCCTGTATTTGATTTGGTAAAAAAAAGTAATTTTAATCTATTTCCTTCATCATCTCATCTCCAACGAACTAGGAGCTTTCCTCCTACTAAAGTCAAGTCTCCATTACTAGGCAAAGCCTCCATTTCTGCTATTAATAAAGCTTTGTCAATACTTACCCCTCTGAGATTTGTTGTTCCACCTTTTCATAGTCTTATAATGGTAGTTTGAGGTCCTTGGGGTAACTCTTTTGGCCCACTCAATTTAACTCCACCTCTATATGAGCTACCACGTAGTTCAAGGAAAAATTTCCCCAAATTCTTTGGTGATGGGAGAGTTCATCCTGATGAACACATTACAACTTTTAGCATAGCCTGTGGTGTAATAGGGGTGGAATTTGAGGATGTGGTAGTTAGGATTTTCATGGAAACACTACAAGGTGCTACTATAGACTAGTTTTACCATCTGTAAGCTCAGTCAGTGACTGATTGGAACACCCTCAAAGCCAAGTTTGAAGCCAGATTCAAACCTGTAGAAGATGCACATGCCCTTCTGGCCCAGCTCCATAGATGAAGAAGGAGCCTCATGAACCAATGAGGGAATTCATAGCCAAGTTTGATAAGCTAAGGAACATGATTCCTACAATTGCTCAGCCAACACTTGAAAACCTCAAATGCTTTTTCATCAACTCACAGCTGCCTGAAGTGAGTTTTTTGTTAAGATGGGCTAGCCAAATAGACCTTTCTGAAGCTCAAGATTTGGGCACTGAGGTAGAAGATGACCTTATCTTGGCTATAAAGATAAGGAGAAACCCTAATAGAAATAGACCCTCATCATCTTCTAAATATCCATCTACAGGCACTACTGATCTAATGGTGTAGAAGTTGGCAAATGAGATGCTTGCTCTCAAAAAGAAAATGGCACAAGGAATGTCTTCTACTCCTTCATAAAGAGATATGTCAAGGAGGACATTTCTAAATCAGTCATACCAGGGCAATACTGCTAGGAATCAAGGGTAACTAAATTGTCTTCCTCCCCCATAGGGGAAACTTGCCATTGAAGCACCTCCAACTAATTCAGCAGTTGGATATATTGAAATAGAATCTGATTTCTCTTTCTAGCATAAATTAAACCAAGAAAATGATGCTAATCTGCTTGCAGAAGATCAAGAAGATTCAGCTGGTGACTCCAACATTGGTTTCCTAAATTACCAGGATGAACTCAGAGGTAAAATTGAAGTAGTTAAAGGATCATATGCTATGTTCACCCAGTCCAAGAACTAGTCAGCCCAACAAGATGATAAAGATAAGATAGGGGAAAATTCTCAACTTGCAATCTTAATTGCCAAATGAGGAACTTCTCTACCTTTCCAACCAAAGGACCCAGTGAGTAATAAAAAGGTAAGTACATCAAGCATTCCTCCATCTTTAACTTCAATTTCACAGACCAATTCTCCCCCTCCTAAAAACTAGAAAGATGAACTACCTTCCCCTCTTCCTAGTCCATTTCAGTCATTTGACATAGTCGATCATGTCAAGAAGACCAAAATTCAAATGTCTAAATTTGAATTCTTGCAATCCAATCCCGAGCAGTTGGATAGGTTGGTGAAGTGTGTAAAGAATAAAGCCATCCCTATAGAAAAAGAAATTAAAAAATTAACTCATGATCCCTCAAGGAACATTCCCATTCCAAAAAATCTTGTCATTACTCCTCCAACTAGCCCTAGGAAAATAGAGCCTTTTTATGTTTCCCTATTGATAAATGGTCACAAATTGAGTAATTGCATCATTGATTCTAGAGCTTTAGACAATGTCATGGCTTCCAAGGTGGCAAAATATCTTAGACTCACATTGACCAAAACCTTTGGGAGATTTTTTTCCATGGAGAACAAACAAGTGCCTCTACTGGGACAAATTAAAGATGCCCAATTTGCATTTGCAGCATTCCTAGACAATAGAATCAAGATGACAATCCTAGTGGTTGATGTTCCAACCTTCTATGGCATTCTTTTGGGGAAATTTTTTGCAAGGATGTTGGTGGAGAATTGAGCATGGACCTATTTGAAGCAAGCATCCCTATCAAAGTCATCATGTAGAGGTTGTTTTCTGAAAAGGAAGAAAAATATGTTGTCACTTAGACATCAGCCCCTAAAGCTCAAATTTTGTTTGAGTATTTAGGCATGGGTAATTAATTTTTATCCACAGAAGAATTTTATGAGATTCTTGATGAAGTCCCTGAATGTGATCCAAGTTTTGACTCAAACCATACATCAGAAGAACTGGTAGGTTGTAGTATAGATGGAGAAGGATCTTCCCTCTCTAATGAAGAAAAATTAGTCTCTGATGAGGTATGGATTCTAAAATTTGATGGAAACTACTCCTCTACCAGCTCAAGAGCTGGGATTGTGTTGATATCTCTGCAAGGAGATATTTTCCCTTACTCATATAAGTTATAGTTTAGCAACACCAACAACACAGCTGAGTATGAATCTCTTTTGCTTGAATTGAAACTAGCTAAAGACAAAGGCGTCAAACTCCATCATGCCAAAAGAGATGTAGAGTTGGTGGTTTTTTAGGTGAGAAATCTATATCAAATGAAAAATGAGAGATTGTGCCACTATCTCAACCTAATCTAGGATCAAATTGAAAGCTTTAATGATTTCAACATCTCTGCCATACCCAAGGAATTCAATGATCAAGCTGATGCACTAGTTGTTTCAAAAACTCTCTTAGTCCCTCACCCAGACTTCACAAGAGGCAAATACACCATCAAGCTGGTCTTTCAACCAAGCATACATGATAATGCCAGTCATTGGTAGGTGTTTAACAATGACAACCAAATCATTGCCTTTCTAGAACAAAGAGACAACTTTGAATAGTTGCACTTTGAAGGTAGTAATCCTTAGAAGTTTGAATCAGCTCCTGAAATGAACTCAGATGTAGATGAAGAATTCTTGCAACTCAAAGGGAATAAAATTCCCAAAGGTCTAGTTTCCCTTGAAAAGCTATTTGACAAACATGATAGATTCATCAAACAATAACAAATGGATTTAAGCTCCTCCCAGGGGTTTGATAAAATAAATTTAGGTACCAAGGAAGGTCCCAAGATGGTTAACATTGGTAAATGTTGCACTCCCAAAGAGAAGCTCAAGTTTACTACTTTGCTTAGCCAATACATGGATGTTTTAGCATACTCCTATGATGACCTGAAGTTTCTTAGGCCTAATGAAATCTACCATGAAATTCCTCTCAAGGATGATTTGGTCCCTTACAAGCAAAAATCATAGTAGTATAATCCAAAGATATTAGGTACTATTCTATTTGAGATACATAAAATGCTAAATGCTAGGATAATTTTCCCAATCCATCATTCCACATGGATTTCCAACATAGTCCCTGTGAGGAGGAAGAATGGTGAAATTCACATCTGTGTAGATTTCAAGAATCTGAATTAGTCATCTCTAAAGGATAAATATCCTTTGCCCATCATGGATCAAGTGCTATAGATAGTGACTGGCTCAGAGATGTTATCAATGCTAGACGGCTTCTTAGGATACAATCAAGTTGAAGTTAGTGAAGCAGACCAACAAAAGACTGCCTTCACCACACCTTGGGGCATATTTACATATAGAAGGATGCCTTTTAGCTTGATAAATGCTAGCACCACCTTTTAGAGAGAAATGAACCTTAATTTCAAGGATGAGATGGGTAAGTTTATTGTGGTATACCTTGATGACTTGACCATCTTTTCCAAACATCGTTCTGAACATGTACACCATTTGCAACAAGTGCTAGAATACTACCACCAAAATGGTATTTCCTTGAACCCTAAGAAGTCAATTTTTAGAGTAATAGAGGGTAAACTTCTCAGACACATTGTATCCAAAGGAGGCATAAAGATTGGCTCAGACAGAGTCAAGTCTATCCAAGAGCTTACCTTGCTTACAAGTAAGACTGCTATTCACTCTTTCTTTGGGAAAGTGAATTTATTATGAAGGTTCATCCCTAAGTTTTCTAAGAAGACTCAACACATTGTGAACATGATGAAGGGAAAGGCCACCTTCAGCTGGACTGAAGAAGGCAAGTTAGCATTTGAGGATATCAAGACTACCATTGCCCATGCCCCAATTTTGGTTTGTCTAGACTACAATAAAGAGTTCATTATATATAGTTATGCTTCTAAACACACGCTTTCAACAATTTTGGTTTAATAAAATAAAGAAGGTATAGAATCTCCCATTTTTTTCATGAGCTACCCTCTCAAAGCTCATGAGCTAAAGTACTCGAACATGGAGAAGCATGTTTATACAATGGTGAAGGCAGTCAAACATTTCCGCTTCTATATCTTGAATTCTCATACTACTACCTAGGTTTCCAATACCACGATCAAATCCATACTAACTCAACAGGAGTTTGGGATGAAAAGAGGTAATTAGATTGCAAAGTTCTAGGAATTTAATTTAGTCATCAAGCTAATAAAGTTGGTACGAGGAAAAGGCCTATGCCAATTAATTTTTGATAACAAACCAGTATAAATAGAGCATGAAGAAGTAGAGGTGGAAGACACACTAAAAATCCTCTTTGTCTCCACCATGAATGAGTGGTATTTAGGTATTGCTCATTTCCTTACTTATGGTGAGTGTCCTACTCACCTATCTTACAAAGAAAGGAGGACTATCAAGTTGAAAGTTGGCAATTTTGTCATTTGGGACAATAGCCTGTACAAGAGAAGCCTTGATGGAGTGTTCCTTTGCTTTGTGGACAAGGAGAAGCAAAGCTAAATTTTAAAATCCTTCCAAAATCTAGCCTGTGGAGGACATTTTTTTGCTCCTTTAACTACCCACAAGATTATGTGAGCTAGGTATTATTGGCCAACTCTTTTCTAAGATGCATACAAGTGGGTAAGAAAATGTGAACTATGTCAGCAATTTATTAGGAGACCCAAGTTAGCTACTCTGCCTCTCAAGCCAGTGGTCATAGAGGAACCATTCTAGTAATGGAGAATTGATTTTATTGGAGTTTTAAAGCCATCTTCAAGTGTTGGACATGATTATGTCCTTACAACAACTGACTACTTCACTAAGTGGGTGGAAGCTATCCCAATGAAGCATGCTACTTCAGAAGAAGTGTGTAATTTTCTCAAGGAGAATATCATTTCTAGGTTTGGGGTCCCAACCAAGATTGTTACTAACAATGCAACTTGTTTCACTTCCCATGAGACTACACAATTCTATTTCTATTATGGGATTACTCTCTTCCACTCTTCTGATTACTTTCCACAAGGGAATGGACAAGTTGAATCAATCAATAAGAACCTGGTAACTATCATCAAGAAGCTGGTGGATGAAAACCAAAGGACATGGCATAAATCATTAGTTGATGCTCTATGGGCAGACAAAATTACACCAAAGAGGGAAATTGGTATGTCTCCTTTCTAACTTCTTTATGGTATCAATGCTGAGATACCAACCACCTTGGAATTACCAGCATTAAAATTGGCTAAGGCAATTGAAGATCAGACATATGAAAGCCCATTTGATAAGAGAATCATGTGCTTGACTAAGTTGGATGAACAAAGAACTATGGTGGTGGACTGAATTACTACCCATCAAAGTCTGGTGAAGAAACTCTTCGACTAGAAGGCAAAAAATTATGATTTCTAGGTTGGAGATCAAGTCCTGCTATGGGACAAGAGAAGAGAACCAAAAGGGATGCATTGGAAGTTTGACTCCCTTTAGAGGGGCCCATTTACTATTCATAAACTCAATGGTGATAATAGTTTATTGCTAAAATATCAAGATGGTATGCCCTTTTCATTGCCTCACAGTGGGCAACATCTAAAACACTTCAATCTATGAAGTATCAGATAAGATCAGCTTGTACTTTGTAGAGTCTTTAGTTCTATTTTTATGCTTTCATTTTTGTTTTTGTCACCTTTTGTTTTGGGTAGCATGACTCCATGGCCTAATGGCACACTTCAAGGCACTAGAGATTCTGGTTTCTACTCCCCTCAGCTGTTCCAAGTTTTCAACTGAAGGAAGTTCCCCAACTGAAGCCAACTGTTGTCCCGCAAAAAAATCAGCCATTTTTTGGACAACATTTGAACTATTTTGGCCCCACAGAACAAAATTATCTCTTCCCTTCCCAAAAATTATTTTATGCATTCAAATTCTCTATTTTTCAAGTTTTTTAGATTTTTATGGACTCTATAGGCTTAAATCTATGAAATCTATAGGTTTAAATCTACAAACTCTGTAGATATGTTTCTATGAACTTAACATGCTTGAAATCAGTAGGTTCAATAGGTTCAAAGGCTTCTATAGGTGAGTTCAATCAAAAGAACAAGTTTCCAACACTTAGTCATTTTCAAGATTTGTTCAATGCCTTGGTTTAACCAAAAGAGTTCTTCAGCAAGGGTTCAAAGGTTCAACATGGTTTGATTCAATGTGGTTTACTTCAATGCGGTTTGGTTTAATGTAGTTGGTTCAAGTGGTCAAAATTGAATGAGTGGAACAAAATATTGAACCATTGAACCAAAATTGGTTCAATTGATCGATTCAAACAGCTTAAGGAAAGAAAAAAATCTCGAGAGTGGAAGCTACCAGGTGTCATCTAATGGACACATTATAATTCATCTCTAAAAAGCAATGGAACATGCCATGTGTCCCTTATAAGATAAATGGAATGTGCCAAGTGTCAATATCTGTAGCTTCTTCCTTTTGTTTTGTAAAGATTGTGGTGGGCCCCAGGTAAGTTGTTGAGGTCAAATAGAACATGAAAAGTGTCATCATCTGCATAAATCCAAGTGTTTCCATAGTGCTTCTATAGTTTTAGTGGAAGCCACCACATGTCATCTTTTATTTCACAGTGGAAGCCACCACGTGTCATCTTCTATTTCATAGTGGATGCTGCCATGTGTCACCTATTGAGATCAGTGAAAATTTGACTAAGCCAAAGCCAAAGGACAAACAAACCTTACAAAGGGTAGGCAAGGAGCAGATGGACCATTGTAAAAACCTGAAGGATAGTTTCATGCTTGGACAAGTCCTTATGGAGGGCACATTTCTCTTTCAGAAAAGTTCCCATGGCAAAATGGTTAAGGCAAAAATCCTTCAGACTTTTTATCTGAAGGAATTCACTTGGGAAGTCTATTGAAATAAAAAACCTACTGAGGAAATAAAATCCCAAAAAGCCACCATGTGTCCCTTCTCAAGTTGAAATAGAATGCGCCACATGTCCCTTACAAAGTGCAGTGGAAGCTACCACATGTCATCTATTGAGACACAGTTTCTAGTAACTTTCAATGCAGTGGAGACCGCCACATGTCATCTTCTAAAGGAAACTAATATAAGTCCCAAGGACTTTCCAAAGGTAGCTAAAGTGTGGTGAAAGCTGAAAAGTGTCAGCATCTAAGTGAATCTAAAATGAGTCCTAAATGTTTCTATATTATAACCAAAGCTCAACAGAGACTGCCACGTGTCCTCTTCCATAGGATTTTCAATTATATTTCTAAAGCTTTAGAAATATAACTCAGCATAGCACAATAAGTGTTTGTATCCATGTTTCAAGTTTCTTACCAATTTTTAAGCTTCTCCTAGGCCTCTCTCAGAGTCCAACAAATACTTCTTAATGTCTTGGTCTGTTTCACAATAGAATGTGCCATGTGTCAATTGTAAGTTCAGTGACCGATCAAAGAGATAGCCTGAGATCCCAAAAAAGGGATAAAACATAGCCAAAAAAGGAGGAATGATGAAGGACCAAAAATACCCATGCATGGGATATGTTTCTAGAAGGTGAAGCAGTCCACCAGATGGACATTGGAGAACATGAACATTCAATGGCATGACTTATTTCTCTGCATTGAGAAAAGCAAATGGGCAACTATGCCTGATTCTAGCATATCTTCTTGACAAAATTTAAAATGTATTGAATGCATCATGATGTGTTACTGCTCCCAAGTATTTCTTGGAGAGATATATATTGGACTCTCTCTTATTGTTTTAAAAAATCTCTCTCTATTATCAGAAACAAAACTCTGCCCAAATTGAAAGACATTACTGAGACTTTGAGCTCACATTGTTGATCATATTTTGTTATTTGAATAAGAAAACAAGTGAATTTTTAGACTTTGTGCTGGAATAGCTTGGTTGTTGGGGAAATTATTCTTATTTCTATTTCCTTAATACATTTTTTGTCCATTTAATTGAATAAGCAAAATTAGTGAAAATAATCAGAAAGGTGTCCTGAAGCCAACTATGGAGAGACTTTGTGCCCCCATAATTGCATTTAGTGTGTTTTATTTCTATTCCTATGTAAAGGATCTTGGGATGACTTTGTGTCCTCATTATCCTTCGTATTTCACTCTTTGGCAGTTGAGGTGGAGACTTTATGCTACATTTCATTCTGTTTTGTTACTACACCCTATTACAGTTACTTGTCACTACCAGAAAGTTTCCTTTTGTCTACTGAATAGTACTTATGAAAGAAGAGGAGTGACTTATGTCATTTCATCAAGATTTCTACTTTGATTTGTGAACATCATCTCTAAAATAAGAGAGATGGATGGTTTATCCTACCCTTGAGTGTTATTTTCTGCTTATATATATAGTATATAGCTCTGGCATATTTATAGGGAACCTCCCCTTGATGAGAGGAGAGATTTGTCCCCTTTTGATGTAGTAAATCAGCACATCTGGATGACCAATTTCCATATTCTATGGTTGAAGAGACCTATTTTGCCCATCAATTAGCTGATTGATAAAATATTCACCCAACAGGACCAGCATTGGCACATATCCTTTCTAAATCTAGAAAGACATGAGCAAGATGCAAAAGGTTTTCAATGAGAAATTGATACTCTTTAACACTTATATGAATCTATATCATGGACCCAATTTTTTCTATTACATTGATATATTTTTTGTTGACCCTTGGTACTTGTTTAAACTGCATAGATTTTAAATGAGTCTTGAGATTATCCACAATGTGCTTGTAGGGTACAAGCTTATCATTTCTAGTCTGATACTAGTCTGTGATGTGATTGATAATAAATTGGGAATCCCCATATACCATTAAGTGATAGATACCCCATTATACTTCAAGATAAAAGCCTATAATAAGTACTTCATATTCAACCATATTGTTGGTATAATGAAAATTGATATGAAATGTTTTGGGAATCAGATCCCCTTATGGTGTAATCAATAAATTTCTAACTCTAGATCCATGATAAGTAAAGGAACCATCAAAGTATAGATCTCATTGTTCAAGTTTATGTTATAATTCTGCTATTGTCATAATAAAATCATATAGAAAGTTGAATTTGAGTGGTTGAGTGTCTATAATAGGGGCTTCTAGAAGTTGATCAACAATAACTTGCCCCTTGATAGCTTTTTGATTTTGATACTCAACATAAAATTCACTTAAGATTATTAACCATTTGGCCATATGGACTGTAAGAGCTACTTTGGATAATAAAAATTTGAGGGGATCCACTTTAGTAATAACAATGGTTTTGTTGTTCATCATAAAGTGTCATAAATTTTGGGAAGAAAACACCATAGCTAAACATGCATTCTTAATAGGCATATAATTATGCTCATAATCCACTAGTGTGCATATTGTATAATAAACTACATGATCCTTACCTTGATCATCATGTTGGGCCAAGAGTTCTCCCAGTGCATGTTTAGTTGTTGAAATATAAAGAAGTAATGGTTATCTAGGTGTTTGCTATCTCAAAAATGGCAAGTTGGCCAAATATGTTATGAGATTCACAAATGATAATTAACACTCATAATCTCATTGAAATTTGATCCTTTTATTTAATATATGTGTGAATGGGTGGCACTTATTTACCAGTTATGAAATGAACCTACGGGTAGACTAGATCTTTCCCTACAGGCTTCAAAGTTTAATTTTTGAAGGTGCAGGCATTTTAATAATGACCTTAACCTTAGAAAGGTATAATTCAATCCATATTTGTGATACAATAAAACCTATAATTTAATCTAAAGTGATGTTAAAGACACACTTTTTAGGATTCAAACAAACCTTGTATTCATCAAGTCTCTCAAAGATTCTTCATAAAATGTTAGGATGTTCAACATGTGTTTTTGATTTAGATAGGATGTCATAAACATAATATTCAATAATATTATGCATCATGTCATGGAATATGATAGTCATATCATGCTGATAGTTGGCTCTAGCATTATTCAATCTAAATGGCATGACTTGATAACATAATGTTCCCCATGGCATGGTGAACACAGTTTTGCTCTAATTTGCTTGAGTTATCTTAAACTAATTATATCCATAAAATCCATCTATGAGGGATAACATATCTTACCCAATAATATAATCTAAAATAATTTCAATGTTAGGTAGAGGATAATCATCTTTAGGTCATGCTTTATTGATGTCTCTAAAATTAGTATAAAGACGTATACTCTATGACTTTTTGCTAACTACAACTATGTTTGATATCCATTTAGAATAGTCTAGTGGTCTAATGAATCCTACTCCTAATAATTTATCTAGTTCTAATTTTACCAAAAGAGTGATGCATGGATGCATCTTCCTCAATTTTTATTTGACTAGCTTGGCATCTGGATGAACAAAAATTTGATGCAAAACCAAGTTAGGGTCTAAGCCTGGAATGTCAGAGTATGCCCATGAAAAAATATCAATAAAATCCTTAAAAATGGATATAATGTGATCTAAATCCTCCTTAGTGAGGGAAGATCCAATGTAAACAATTTTGAGATCATTATATGTTCCTAGATTCACTTCAATAGTGTTTTCTATAAGAAGTATAGAACCATATTCTAGAATAGTATGCAATGTGTTATCATGATCTTCTTCTTCTACTAAAATTTCTTATTTTCATCCCAAAACTATAGATAATGTGATGAATCTGAATCCACTAATTTAGGTAATGGCCAACTAGCAAATATTTTAGGAAAATCAGGAGGGAGATGCTTTAAGACTTGTTGTTTGACATGATGTTGGTATTGACTATGGAGCCAAGACTTGATTGACCTTGTGTGTCTTTTGGGGATAATAAAACTTTCCCATACAAGAGTGTCTAAAATAGGTTTTCACTCTATGGATTGTCCTTTTCTTTACTATTTCCCTATCCAATGAGTGCCTCAAAGAGGTTTTCACTTGAGGATCTCGATGTTTTATCTTTTTTATGAACAAGAGGGTTTGCCTTCTCTCCAAAGGAATCAGAATGATCCAAAGAAAAATAAATGCCTTGATTATGATCTCTAATTTTCAATCCATCTCTGAGGCCCATATACTCTACAATACATTCTTCATTCTGGAATTCATCAAGGTGTAAGACCAAATTTTACTGGTTCCAATCAATGAAATTAGGATGGTAAAGGCAAAGGAAACAATGGGATGTGATGGTCATAATGGAATTTGAATCAAATAAGTCCATATTAGCAAGCTCATAAAAAAGACTATAATGGGATGCTACATCACTAGTAAGAGTCTCATCAATAGTTGATTCAAAAGAATCACTATTGAAAGTCATAAGGTCACCCCCTTCCTTTTCTTCTTTTTCCCCCATTTTGTTGTCTTTTTGTCTCCCTATAACTTAGGGGAAACTTTGTGTCCTTTTATTCTTATTACACTATCGTATAAATATAATGCCTCTATTACATGTGTATTAACAATTATTTTTCTATTTGTACTAATATTGTGACTAAGTCTAGTTTGTGTGTGTTTATTTTCTTTGCTTGTTTCCCTATCTCTCCTTTTATTTTATTATTCATTTGTTCTTTTTAATTCCTTTGTTGTTTCTTCTTGGTATTTTGAGTTATTATTTTATCTTTCTCTTTTTTTTAATTTTCCAAGTACATATTGATAGTACACATGGATCTTGATTATTCATATATTTCTTTCATGTTGTATGTTACGTTGTTCTTGATTTACTTTTGTACATTATTATTCCTACTTAAAAATGATTGTTCATATCTTGATTTTAAGTTAGGTTACATCTATGTCTCATTCTTATTTGTTTTTATTTTTATTTTTGTTTAAATTTAAATATTTTTAACTCTGGTATTGGTAGTTCTTATCATTATTCTTAGTTATAAATATTCACATTTTAACTGGATCATCACAATTAAAATACAATGTCATTATAGGTTACTCATACTATGATGCATAATTTAACTTTTACTATAGTAAGTTCTAAGTGATTTGGATTTTAATTTATAAAGTCAATACAAATATAAATATCATCTCTTAATACACTAATGAATTGAACACTAATGTCTTATGCACTAGACTCTATGTAGGACGTGGATCTCTTGAAATATATTATGAGTCTAATTGAACATAGGTCCATTTTTCTTCTATCCAAGTTACCTCATTCCATTTTCTCCCACTTCTAGGTGAAACACATTGGCTTGAGGTCCATTTGGATTATGTAGATAGTGTTTGGATACATGTTGTATCTCAGGTTAGCTCAATCACCTTCATTCTTTTATTCATCTCTTTCATCATTTTGGGGAAAATCATATGCCTAGTTTTTTGTGGCTTATTTAGTCATTAGACCCTTGTATCTACATTTACACCTAAGCATATTTAATATATGCATTAGGTTATATCCTTGAGTTATGCTTACAAATTTTCCCTATTGGGGTATAACATTTAGACCAATCATTGACCAAATCAGCTCTACTAGGGCAAATTCATTATTAATGATCAAAATAGCCCTACTTGGGAAAAACTACTTTATCAACTGATCAAATATACTCTATTAGGGAGCATTATTATTCTCTTTTATTTGGAGCAATGATCTGCTTTTTATTCTAATTCCAAGTTCTATGTACTTTTGCCCTCATTCTGGCAATTTTAAAGTGTGCAACTTGTCTCAGGATTGATCAATCCCTAATCACACAACTTACACCTTATTTTAGGTGTGTTCAAAATGTGTCACTTATATTTTTGGATTTTATCTGTCCCACTTCCCCTTGCCTTTGGGGCCCATTATATTCTATTATATTTTGATCATTGAGAGTTAATGCATGCAAGTATTATCTTAATATGGATTTAATCTCATCCATGGGTTACTTTCACTTTTTCTCTCTCTTTTTGAGAGTCCATCCTTCTCTTTCATCCCTGTATGTCATATCGAGGGGTAATCATGGGTAATTTACTTCCAAATCATTATTAAAATCTCTTTTCCTTGAAAATATGTTGCTTCTCCTAAATGTCTCATTATGCCTTCTCAAATAGGGTCAAAATGTAGTCATCCAATTCCTAACACCATTGTGTTGAAATGGTCAATCTTCCTAAAAATTTAGTCAAATGCATAATTTAGGAAAAAATCACTTAAATGAACTAAATGGTTCAAGATGATCATATACAAGTGTTGATTTAAGCTAATGTATCCCTAAATGGGGCAATGCATTTTATGCGATTATTAAATTTTCTCAAATCATTTTGAGTCAAAATGATGAAAATGCATTTTGATGCTCTAAACCATTGAATTCTTATAATTTAGAGGCACATGACACATGCATGTGTTATTTTGCATCCAAAATGTCCTAAATGGGATATTGGTCTATGCACAATTAACACCTTCTTCTAATTTCACTCCAATTAAATTACAACCCAATAACTTGATGTTTCGACTAGTTTGATTAAATGGGCAACCATTTCCAAATAATTGCATAAAATTTGATTAATCTCACTTAGGAAAATTAATACAAATTAAGAGCTTAAATAGAAAATCCATGAAAGTTATTGAAGATTTCTTAATTGGAAATTGATTTCTAAAATCTGTATCATCAGGTGACATCATTTATGGGGTGGCATCCATAAGACATAAATGCAACAAATATCATGTTTAAGGCCTCCCATACCTCTTTAATACCCCTTCCCTCCAAATATTAATGGGAATATTTATGGATATTGCCTCTAAAATTGAATTAATTCATGGCCACACATCTTAATCTCAAAATATACGGTCATGGTTCATTTTGATCAATTCTAAAAATCTGTAAATAGGAGGCCTCTCACTCATATTTTTAAGCTCTTTTGGTTTTAACATATTATGCATAATTCTCTCCATAAGTCATTTTATGTAGTGTTATTATGCTTAATTTTCAATAGGATAACTTCACTATAAGAATACCATTGATTAATTTCATGAGCCTATTTTCATTGGTGCACTTGAGATGATGGAGGAGTAATCCACTCATCATTTAAAAAGACTTGAGCACCAAATCAAGGGAAAAATAATGTTTTGAGCCACATTTGGAGGTGGGAAGCTCTTGGGAAGGTTTGATGAATATGCTTTCTTTCAATATCTATTAATTTCTTTTTTCAAACCCCATTAAAGGATTTGGGATAGTTAGTTATGTTCTTTATGATTTTCTTGAGTTTTATTGACTAATGCTTGATCTAAATCACTTTGGATTCCATCTCTATAGAGATCAGACCAATATTAGTTGAGAATCAAGGAGGAATATGTTCATAAAACTACTTTTCAAACTTAATATGGTAAATTTCACTATTATGCCTTTTGACTTGATTAATTCACCAAAAAATATTTATGAATTTAATGAACAATGTTTTCAAGTATTTTCTAGATATGTTATTTTCAGTTTTATTAGATGATATCCTAATTTATTCTAAGATTGAATCTGAACATGAACAACACTTGAGATTAGTCTTGGAAAAAGACAACATAATCTATATAGAAATATTTCAAAATATGATTTATTTCATCCTAAAATACATTATTTATGGCACATCATCTATAAGGATGGTATTTTTATAGATATAACAAAGAATAAATCTATACAAGATTGGATTTCCACTACTAATGTGAATGAAGTACATAATTTTATGGGTTTGACTGGATACTACCTTATATTTATGGAAATGTTTTCCAGTATAGCCAATCTAATCACTTCTTTATAGTTAACGGGTATCAAATTTATGAGGACACCCCTTTGTGAAGAGGTATTTCAAAATATTAATGAGTTGTTAATTACAACACCTATACTTGTCATCCTTGATCCAAATGATAATATTGAGATCTAGGCATATGCTTTCAAAGAAGGTTTTGGTATAATTTTGACCTAGTGTGGTAAGGTAGTTACTTATGAGTCATGAAAGATCAAGAATCATGAGAGGAACTATCCCATACATGACATGGAACTTGTTTCCATATGCATGATTTGAAATAGTGGAAAAATTTAATGTTGGGTAAATATTTTAAGGTGAAATCTTATCACCATAGTATGGAACACTTATTTACCTAGGATTATTTGAATGCATGCCATTGTAGATGGATATAATTTGTAATCAATTTTGATGTGGATATTTTATAGGTCAAGGTAAAGAGAATCATGTTGCCAATGTACTCAACTAACACACATACCTTACTACATTATTTGTAATAAAATATGATTTCATAAATGTTGTGTTAAATAATCAATTTTATAATGAAATTACTTAGATGATTCACAATAATAGAATTATATATCATATAATTAAGATTAGAATATACATATCCGAAATAATAATTGGTGAAATAGAAGAATAATTAAATATTATGACTGAGCCACTTTGAGGAGGAAACCTCCACAATAATGCAATAAGAACAAAATTTAAAATATGATGATAAAAGACTAACCACTACCACCTATATATATTCTACTTAGCCAAGGGTATTCCATAGGATGACCATACTAAGAACATAGAGAAAAGCAACAATGTAATATGAGTGTGTGTAAGCCACAAGTCAACCACACATATCCCTAGACACACTACAAGTTAAGGGCATAGAATTTTTTTTTATGAATACTACCATGAGTTAAGAGTAGGTTTGGATGATGATAATATTGAAAAGGTATTTACTATTTTTCATGTTGAAAAATATGGCCTTATAAAGAATAAACATATGTTTTGTACCCAAGTATAGAGACTTGAAAATTCAATTTTTGAAAGAAGTGCATACAAGACCTCATTATGCTCATCTTGGTGTCACAAATATTATAAATGAGATAAAAATATACTATTTATAGCTTGGTATGAATCATGATATGGTTGATTTTATTTATAAATGTTTAGAATACTAGTATGCCAAAGATGAGCATTTCCACCCTCGGGTATTATTGTACCCTCATGAAGTACCAAAGGATAAGTGCTTTGTAATCTCACTTGATTTTATTTATGGCTACCTAAATATCATAACAAACATGATACCATTTTGGTATTAATTGATAAGTTGAACAAGGTTGGTGATTTTTTTATTGAAAATCTAACTGATGATGCTTCCATGTTTGTGAAAAGGTTTATAAAGGAAGTTGTTTGGTTTCATGGCATGCTAGAAGTGATAATTTTTTATAGATATATAATTCAAGGTTGTAAAAAAATTGACTATAAATATTGGAACACACTTGAATTTCAGCTCCACGTACCACCCAAAAATGGATGTTTAGATTGAAAGACTAAATCAAGTAGTTAAGGATATGTTGATAATGTATGTGATGGATCAATAAGCTAAGTGGAAAGATTAACTTAACTTAGTTGAGTTTACACATAAAAAATATTATCATTATGTGATTAAAATGGATCATTTTGAAGCATTGTATGCATGCAAATATAGAAAACCACTTGGTTGGGATAATATAGAAAATAGGGTTTTTATTGGAACTAATGTACTTAAATAATATAATAAGAAATGGATCTTATTATCTAGAATTTGAAAGTTGCTTCTGACTAGAAAAAGAGTTACATGGATAAAAATTAACACCTCAAGAATTTAAATTGGGTAATAAGGTGTTCTTGAAAATTATAGCTTAGAAACATTCCATAAGTTATGAAAGACTTATAAGTTAGCTCCACATTTTATCAAACCATTAAAAATTATAAAAATGATTAGTCATGTTGCCTATTAGCTAGCCCTTCTCCCTTCTCTGTCTAGGATTCATGATGATTTCCATGTTTCTTTACTAATAAAATACATATATGTTCCTAATCATATTTTGGATTGGAAAAAACCTTTAGGGTAAAAAAATAGAGAAGATGTAAATGAAACCAATGATAATCCTGGACCATTTCAATATTAGACAACTAACCATAAATATTTAATAGGTGTTGGTTTAATGGGACCCACTTAGCGAAAGGAGTGTTATGTGAGAAGATGAAAGCATTTTCATGCAAAATTAATTGGAGTTATTTTATTACTCTTATGGATGAATCCTTTTTAAATGGGAGAGGATGTCATAACCTAGTTTCTTATAATGATGTAAGAGAAATTAATTACCTCTATTTGACATTGGCATGCCATATTAAATTTTGTTTTGATTATTATGATTTTTTAGATCATGGACATGATTTGGATATTCTGATTATTTTAATTAATTATGTCATTATGATGATTCTAATTATGATGTTTTAGATTATAGTTAATTATCTAGTAATGAAAATTAATGTCATAACTAGTTCAAACACTTCTAATGTCTTATTTTCATGATTACATGAAATTAATTGAGCTATGTTTGATTGATGGAGTCTAGAAGATAAGGGTGTGCATGTGGCTAGTTGGTTACATTCAAACAATAGGCATTTGAGATACTTAAGTTTCTAAAATAACTTCAAATATTTGAGTCTATTTATTATTTTTGAGTGTATTTTGTTTGTCTTATTCTTGGTTTATGTGCAAATATTTGATTACCATATTTGCCTTGTAATTTTGATTTAATTACCTTAATAAATCTACTTTTTTTAATCCATTATCACATTAATTGATCATAGTTGGGTTGCCATTCTTTATTGGAACTAGGTTCTAACATGAATCCATAATACATAAGCAATTATAGTCTTATATACACTTGTGATAGTGTCACTTTATGTGATGCGTGGGCTTAAGGTAGTTTATATTGTTTCCTTTGATCTAGTACTTATCGTTATTTTGATTGTCTTATTTTGAATATGAATTTCCATCTTGTAAAGGAATGTGTTTGCCTTTTTTATGTATTAGATTGGTATTAGGTTAGTCTTCATGAGTCAAATGAAACTTAAACCATCATATTGCATTATTTTATTATCATTTTGTTATTGAAAATTATGAAATTTTCATCTAAAGACATTATATACATGGAAATGATGTGAATTAGGTTGACTTAGGGAATTTTTAATTGATGGAACTTTCTTAGAAGTGTTTTTATTTTAGATATTTATTGGTAGCTCAATTTTTCTTGTTGGTTTTTTGAGCTCAGTGGAAATACTAACTACCACTACTGGTATTTTGGGAGCTTATCTACCAATGGTATGTTCCTAGGTCCGATAGCTTGTTTAGGACTATGAAGGTGGTCATTATCAGTGTATATATTGTAGTTATTTGATAAATATTGGGTTACATGGGGAAATAATAAGTTAATGATTTCATCTTATTGAACCATAACCCAAGATATTCCATTTTTACTACAAACTTTGGAGGGTTTAAACTAATCATTTTTCCATGGGGGAGAGAGTGGTGTGTGGAAGCATGAAATAAATAGAATTTCTTGTGTGGAAAAAGGAGGAGAAAGAAGACAACATTTATCCAATTAAGTTTTATTTTATTTTATTTTAATTTGAGAAAAAAATGAAATTATAAGAAGTGTGAATAAAAAAGAACCTTGAGTTGTGATGGTTATGTGAGTTGAGATTTTGTGTTACAAACCTGTGTGCATTTTCACAATGTTGTTTGCATTTACTTGTATTATATTTGTATTTAAACTATTGCTTTACATCTTGGTTCTTTGCGTTATTTGAATATGGTTTGAAATTTGTTTGTTGGTTGAGTGAAGTGAATGCTAGGTGTTTGTGGTATAATTACTTCATGGACTAATTGTGAAGCTTATGTTTATGGAATAAATACATAGTTTTCACATTAAAATGTTTAGTTTTTTTATGGATTTATCCTATTGGGTTTTTTTCATTATGGAAAATTAAAAATCTATGAAATTTACCACCACCCTCTAAGCCAAGCTCCTCCATCAAACTGATGGATGGGGTGGTTAGGGCCACCAATGGGAGATCTCATGAGTTAGCTTATTCTAGTTTTGTATGGTTTCAAGTGACATAGTGGTTCATGGAACAATGATGGAATAGACTCACTTGTAATCAAGCTTGATATTATTCACAGTGTACTATTTATATTCATTGTTTATATCTACCTTGTTATTTTTATTGTATTGCAAAACTTATGTGATGGATTTTGTATATTCATTTATTGGAACTCATGTAATAAAGTTTGTTTGAATGCTTCGTTGTATATGAATCTAGAATGTAAACTACATTTGAATTTATGATGACTATGTGTTCTTAAATAGGTCTTTCACTTTTGGTATTTGTATTTATTTTTAATCAATTTAGGAAGCTATGATAACTATAGAATCCCAATTCAAGTCATTAAAATTGTGTTGGTTTATTTGAAAATATATTATGGGATTATGGTGACTTCATACTATGTTAAATCTATATTTGATTGCGAATATTTGATTTGAATCTTTAAACATGTTATCATTATAACATGATTCCTCAATATTTATAATGCTAACAATATATTCTTGAATCAAATCTTACCTATGTTTCTTGAATTGAATCTTACATGTGTTATTATTATAGTCCTCTTTTTTATATTAGATTTGATTTTAAGATCATATTTGTTTAAGACCAAGTTAAAATACTCAAATAGATACTTAAGGTAAAAAATTTTTGGTCATTGAATGTTTGTATATTATTAAGTAAATACGGATTTTCATTCTAGTTCTATATATAATCTATGTACATATTTCTTATTTATAAATGATTTGAATTAAGGAGTTTATATATGGCTGAGTGTATAGTTTATATGAAAGTTTGATGGTTGAATGATGTTATTTGGTGGTATAATTTTATTGAATACATTGTTTAGAATGAAAATAAAGAAAAAGAGTCATAATTATTAGTGAATAGTTGTTGCAAGTCGAGGTAAATGGAGATGTTATTGCTAACTGACTATTGAGTTGATTCTTGTGTTTAGGGGGGAGAAGTGAAAATGAATTATATGGATTGAGTGTGTTATATTTATTATTATTAAGTAATTTTACATCGACAGTGGAAATGTTTGTGTGTTTGATGTTGGTCTTCGTACTTAAGCATTTTGACTATTATATGTGTAAGTTATAAATGAGTGTTTCTTAGTGAATCTATAAGAAGTAATTAGATCTATTAATGTATTTATTTTTGAAAGATTATTCATGTTAATTTAGAACTACAAGTCTACTTTAGTGAAAACATTCCTATAACATTCCTTAGTAAGAATAGGATAACTATGATCAATCATTGGGACTCGACAATAGTGAATGAGTTTATGGAAACTTGATTTTGAAATAAGTCATTGTTAGAATTTGATACTGCATGTTTCTTATTTTTGATTGTGTTGTTTTTGGAAACTCCTTGTTGATGCACATGATTTTAATGTAAAAATTATATTTTCCAAATGATTTAATTAATAATCATGATTGTTTTTGTGGATGAGTTATTTGTGTTTCTTATACCTTTCAAGTTGTCATAGTTTTGGGGTAGTTATGGATCATTAAGTGTTACAATTGGATCATGTTTTTCCTATTCTTGAAATCAACTTATTAATATGGAAGGTGTGATCTAATTCATACCATTCATGTATTATATTTGATATAGTGTGATAATTATTTAAGGTGGTTTTATTTAATTGTTAAATATGCCACCTTACCCAAGGACAAACAAACACCAGATATAAAAGTTATCTCACTTTCGTAAGAGAGTCATCATTATAATTTTTCTTACTTGGGGGATTAATTTGGGTGGAACTGTAAATATCTATATGCATTATGTTGAATTCATCTTTTCAAGATTGAGTCATTATGACTCTCATATATGGAAAATTTGTTGAGATCAAGTTGCATATATTTCTCTAAATTAAAGTTAATTCATTTGAGTGGTGCATTATTTAGAGGTTAATAAATGGATGTTTATAATTAAATTATGAAAATGAGAATTTTATTAAGAATACAATAAGATTTTCTTTGTTACATCATGGAAAAATAAACATATTATTATCTTGATGTCATGACCCTAAGACTAGAGGATAAAAAATCACTAATGAGGTAGCATTGAGTGTTACTTATTCCATTTACTTATGGTAGGATCTCATTCTTAATGGATTTAATTCTTACTATGTGTGTTAATTTTGAATTTTTTTTTTGAGAAGAGTATCTCTCACGTTATTGCATGCATATAAATATATGTGAGTAAGTCAATGGTCGTAAGTTATTATATAGGGTATGATTTATCTTCTTATAAAAGTGAATAACATATGGCTAATAGTGTTACACAAATTACGTAGAGTTAGAAAATAATTTTTGTAAATGATTATTTCTAGTTATGATATGAATACTCATTGGTATACATATTGAGTCTTTTATTTAGTTATTGGAAGGAATTTTGATTAATATATGAATGATGTTGTGATGAAATGTTTTAATAATTTTGTTATATAATTGTATTAAGTATTTGTGGATTATGTACTTGATTAGATAAAATATTATATAAAGTTAAAACATATCACATATAGTATATTTTTTACATCTATTTCAATAGTATCAGGGAATGAAGGGTAGAATATGGAAGTCTTCTATACATTTTCTTGTTGTATGAGATTCTTTCATAACGAAAACTCAATTATAATTAAGTCTCTATAATTGGTTTTACAGGGAATACTACCACGGGGGAGTTTTTAGGTCAGAATTTATAAGGATTTAATATCACATTTATACATCCAAAATCTATATATGACAAGGGATGACACACTTACTTATATGGTCCACTTAAGAAGATATAAGCCTAGTTGAATTGTAATTAGATATTCTTCTTTGTTTTCTATTCTTTGAAGAACATGCCTAAATTATTTATAGAGATATTTAGTGTCATTCAATAATAATAGTGTGTTATTTCACTTTGTTTGACTCTATACTTAAAATAAAATAAAATTGGATTGTTACAAATAATTATAAGAGTATATATAAGAGCATTGATTTCTTTAATAAGATACTAAAATCCATTAGGGGTAATGTATTTATGCCTCATATTTGAAGCACAATTAGGTTTCTCTTACATAATGTGAGTATGAGGTGGTATAGTATTATATAATCTACCTTGTAGACCATGACCAAGGCACATGTCATCATGGACCTTAAAAATATTCTATTTTAATGATAGGTCTTGAAAAGTGTGGGGATAGGTTCTCATGCATACTCAAGGATTTTATGCCACAAGCCCATAACCTAACATAGTCTAAATACACCAAAATATCACATAAGGTAACCTCACACACTCACCTAAGGTGCAGATAGAGAGACTTCAGGTCACAATCAGGATAATTGAAAATGAAGACTTTCCTTGTGCACATGTTAGTAATTTAGGTATCTTAAAATTAACAAGAACTAACTATTATAGACTAAGATTATAATCAATAGAATAATTGACATTAGGTTAAAACATAATGATATTATATTGTATTTATATCAACAATTTATAATTTAACATTATAACAAGATAGTTCAATAATGCAATGCCTCTCTTTCCCCTATCTTTCTCCTCATCTCTTAGTAATGCAACAAGGTGGGATTTTATAATTCACTAACACCACTCTTGTAGTTATATTAATTAATAGGTATAAATATGTATTTAAACTTAATAATATATACCCTTATTAATATTAAAATAAATGTCATTAATAGGACTATCTCATATATCTATGTCATAATGCACTATATTTTCTCTTAATGGTTTTGTATTACAATTGGCTGCCACCTCTAACCCATCTAATTTTGTTTAATTGGTTGATCCTCCTTATGTGATCCAAAATATTTGAAACCTATTCCCAATTCCTCATGATCCATGTTCCTTTCCAACCATTTCACTTTCATGTGTACTATGATGACCTAGTCCATTATTGTTAAGTGTTTTTGAGTATTTTGGTACATCTAGATCACCTAATCCTATCTCAATATGTTTATCTTAATATTCATGTTGTAATGTTCAAGTCAAAACTTAGTTAATTTTGGGATCCAATATCAACCCACAGTAGCCTAATTTTACACCCTTAAATGATCATTTAGTGGTCATAATATTACTAAAAAATTTAGGCACATACTTTTATATCTCTATTTAATAATTTTCCCATCTTGTGATCACATCTTGAACATCATCATAGATGATAACTACCTACATGGTTAATTATTTAAATGTCAATGTTAGGTTGTGGAGCTAAAAGCTTCAACTATTGCAAACATGGAGGAGGTTGCTGAGTTCCAGGGAGACCGGCGTCAGCATATTGCAGTGCAGAATGAAACCGACATTGGCAAGTGTGAGCTAAAGACAACCAGCATCGATAGGAGGTTAGCCGATGTTGGTCACCTCCAGGTAGACAGGGACCGACGTCGGTCGCCTGTGTGTTCCAGAACTGTTCGTTGCACGAATAGTTAGTTAGTTGAACTGAGTGTTTGCATGTTAAAGGCTAATTATAGTCTTGAGTTACATGTCTAATTATTGTAATTAAGAAAGTCTAATTATTGTATGCATGAGATCTATATAATAGACTCATGGGCTGTATTGTAAACTAGTGCTAGAGAGTAAGAGAGCAAAATAAGCTCCTTCAGAGAGAGGAGAGCAATGGTGTGTTCCTCCTAGTGCCACAGTACCAAGTGTGGGTACTGGTTTGGAGAATCAGAAGGGTTCTTCATGTTTGTATGATCTTGGTCAGTGGATGTGCATGGCTTCTTTTGGATATCTACAATGGTGAGTAAGGTCTAGTGATTTACAGGTAGCAGTAGAGAGTAGGAGATCTACTTGGAGTACGATTGTGTACTTGGTGTACTGGCAACGTTGTTACTGACTGGTTGGAGAGGTGAACATCAATTCTATATTTGAGTTGATTGTTGGGACTGAGAGAGAGAGGGAAGAAGGTCTTGAGGCGTGGCAAGCCTTTGAGGTGGAAGAAGAAGTGGCATATTCTTTATTGTATTTTCTTTTGAGTATTTAATACAATTGTGTATTGTCTCTCAAATCCTGTGTTGTTTCATATTTATAGTTACTTATTCATTCTGGTATAATTCCATGTTTAGTTGCTAATACAAAGGTAATCATATGTGCTCTAATTAGTGGAGCAAGATCCTAACAAGTTGGTATCAGAGTAGGTTGTGCAAGAGGACCAGGTTGGTACCAACTTGACAGTTGGTATCAGAGCTTTTGGTTGGATTACTAATAGGTGGTTCAGATCTGGTTAGTGTTTTTTGATTACAGGTCACTCTCAGGGGTTTCAAATTGAGTGGGAGTATAGCAATGGTAGAAGAAAGTAAGCTACAAATGGAGAAACTGAATAGCACGAATGGTCTGATTGATGGAAAGAAAGAGTAGGGAAAAGAAGATTGTTGGTCGGTAGAAGATCAGCGTGTAGAAGCAAATGTTGCAGGGGTTGTTGCATAGGGTGCTCTAGATAAAGTAGAATCTTGGTTTACAAATTCTTTTGCCTCTTTCCATGCAGCCCAAAATAGAGCATCTTTTCATGGGTATGTCTTTGGAGACTTTGGAGAGATTTATTTAGGAGCTGGAGAGCCTTGTCAAATGATTGGCAAAGGGGAAGTGAAGCTAAAATTGCAGACGGATAACACACAGGTGTTGAAGGAGGTCATGTAGGTACCAGTCTTGGAGATGAGTCTAATTTCTTCAAGAAAGTTAGGTGATGAGAGATGCACAATAACTCTCACAACGGATGCACTTGAATTAGACGATGGTAAGAAAGTAGGTATCCTTTATCTATCTACTTATATTATTGATTCACCTTCTATTATAGAGATGTGGCTTTATAGGCTTGGTTACATATGTAAGAAGGGAATGCATGTTCTGAAGTGGAAGACATATGTCTTTGATAAACTTAATAACTGGAAAGCCTTGGTGTTCATGGAAGAGATGACAGACAGAGATCAGTAGAGGGGACTGAATTATTCTGAGCAGGGTTGTGTCAATTGAATAGAGTTTTGACCCAAAAGGAGATCGCAGGTAAAAAGTCATCACTCACAGGTGAACACAGACACCAACATTAGTCAAAGGACCGACATCGGTAGACAGGGTCAATCACAGGAAGCTGACATTGGTCAGATGCAGATTGGGAGATGGCCGAGATCGATCACTAAAACGGATGGTGGGCAGACAACAAGTTGTCAACAAGTCTCAAATGCCCATATGGAGGTCAAAAAGGGTAAGTGAACCTCATATTCGTTGTTCACCTTCTTTATATTACTTGTTGCTTACTGATGGTTGAAAACTAGGAAGATGTGAAGAGGCAATGCAGGTAGAACCCAGAAATAGTGGGAGCTTGGCATGGATGAGGAGTGAGTCCTTGGAGAAGAACCAAACAAGGTTTTGTTGGTAGAGTTATCAGTTGGAAGAAAACACTGAGAGACAGATGGATTCCCATGTTAAAGAAGAGAGTGGATGGATACGTGAGATAGAAGGCCAAGGTATATGGTCTTAAGGAAGCTACAGGATAGTAGTACAGGTTTTGATAGGTGGATGACAAAGTAGGGCTTTAGTCAACGTTAGTGTAACTATTGTGTTTATTCTTACCAGGTGGATGATGAGTCGTGACATTATCTAGTTACTGTATGTGGATGGTTTGCTAGCAGGTTTGTACATACAGGGTTTTGCTGAGCTAAAAGGTAAGGTTAGTTTAGAGGTATGTCATGAAGAATTTGGAGCAGCAAAATTCTTTGGCATAAGAGACAAAGATTTTGTCTCCAGTGGGAGCTGATGTGAAGACGGTGTTGGCAAGGTTCAAGATGCAGAATCGGTAAGCACATGAAGGGCTGGACAGTTCAAGCAGAGCTTAGAACAGGGTTCAAAATCACATAAGGTCTAGTGTAGGCCTGAGTTTTCCCAAGCAGTGGGAGCTGTTAGAGAGTTTGGAGCTAATTCAGGGAAGGTATATTCTCAGGTACTTGAGAGGGACTAGCAGCAGGTTAACATGTTATGCAGGGTCAAGGACTTCACTACATGGATATGTAGGTTTGGATGTGGCAGGTTACTTGGATGATAGGAATGGCATCACAGGGTGTGTGATGGTTGGTCTTCAGGGTTGAGCTTGAAGAGGGATACAAGCCAAGAATAAATTAGATGGTATATAGGTACAGGTACAGTTGTAGCTATTTATCTCTAAGTGGGAGATTGTTAGGTTATGGAGCTAAAATCTTCAACTATTGCAAACATGGAGGAGGTTGCTGAGTTCTAGGGAGACCGGCATTAGCATAATGCAGTGCAAAATGAAACTAACATCGGCAGGTGTGAGCTGAAGACAACCAGCATCGGTAGGAGGTTGGCCGATGTCGGTCACCTCCAAGCAGACAGGGACTGACATCGGTCGCCTGTGTGTTCCAAAACTGTTCATTGCATGAACAGTTAGTTAGTTAAACTAAGTGTTTGCATGTTAAAGGCTAATTATAGTCTTGAGTTGCGTGTCTAATTATTGTAATTAATAAAGTCTAATTATTATATGCATGAGATCTATATAATAGACTCATGGGCTGTATTGTAAACTAGTGATAGAGAGTAAGAGAGCAAAATAAGCTCCTTCAGAGAGAGGAGAGCAATGGTGTGTTCCTCCTAGTGCCACAGTACCAAGTGTGGGTACTGGTTTGGAGAATCAGAAGGGTTCTTTGTGTTTGTATGATCTTGGTCAGCGGATGTGCATGGCTTCTTTTGGAGATCTACAATGGTGAGTAAGGTCTAGTGATTTGCACGTAGCAGCAGAGAGCAGGATGATAGGACCGAAACTCCCCAAAGCTCTGACACAACTTGTCAGATTTAAGAGCACACATGATTACCAATGTATAAGCAACTAAACATGCGGAATCCAGAAGAACAAATAACTATCAATGAGAAAACACACAGAACATGAGAGGCAATATACAATTATATTCAACTCATTACAAAGAAATTTACAATAAAGAGGTGGGACTCTTTCTTCCACTTTGTGGGCTTACAGTAAACTTCCCTTCAGAGTAATCTTCTCTCATAGGTCACAACACACACCTAACACAAGCTGTTGTTCACCTCATTGCACATCTGTACAATCGAGTACACAACCATACTCCAAGTAGATCTCTCCATGATCCTGCTGATGTATTACTGTCACCTTGGACCCTGGCCAACCGCCGATCTCTGTCTGACCCTCGCATACACACATCCCTGCATATCAAACCTGATCTTACTTATACATACATGGGGAATCCTACTTGATTCCACCATGGGAAGAACTCTCCAAGCTTCACATAGCTCTTCTCCAAATTCTCCACTTAACAATACAGCCCATGAGTCTATTATATAGATCTCATGCATACACAAATTAGACTTGCCGCTCAAGGCTTCGAACAAGCCTTTAACATGCAAACTCCACGTTCACTTAACTGACTATTCGTCAACAACAGTTTAGACCGCCACAAGTGACCGACATCGGTCCCTACCTTCCTGGAGGTGATCGACGCCGGCCGATCACTCTACCAATGCCAGTTTCCCTTCTGCGTCCCCTGACCGATCGTCGATGTGGCCTGCCGATGCCAGCGACTGTATACGCTAGAAACCCTCCTGTTTGCCTTAAGGTGTAGCTTTTAGCTCCACACCCTAACAATCTCCCACTTGGAGATAAAGAGCTGCACCTGTACCTAAAACCAGTACTCTATCCAATCTGCATCCTGGCTTGTATTCCTCTTCAAGCTCCCACCTGAAGACAACCCACCACACTCCTTGTGGTGTTAAACCTGTGCCTAATTTTCTTCATTCTCATTGTACCATCTTTTGCCTTGCTATACTCCCACTCAAACAGCAACCCCTGTGAGTAACCTGTAATCAACAAACACTTAATAGATCTGGGACATCTGTTAGTCAAACTCGCTCTGAGAACGTCCAACCTGGCTCTGATACCAATTGATAGGACCAAAACACCCCAAAGCTCTGACACAACTTGTCAGATTTAAGAGAACACATGATTACCATTGTATAAGCAATTAAACATGTGGAATAACCAGAAGAACAAATAATTATCAATGAGAAAACACACATAATATTAGAGGCAACACACAATTGTATTCAACTCATTACAAGGGAAATTACAATAAAGAGATCACACTCTTCTTCCACCTCTGTGAGGCTTCCTCCTCAAGGGCTCCAAGTAATCTTCCCACCTGAGTAATCTTCTCTCATAGGTCACAACACACAGCTAACACAAGCTGTTGTTCACCTCATTACACATCTATACAATCGAGTACACAACCGTACTCCAAGTAGATCTCTCCATGATCCTGCTGATGTATTGCTGTCACCTTGGACCCTGGCCAATCACCAATCTCTATCTGACCCTCGCATACACACATCCCTGCATATCAAACCTGATCTTACTTATACATACATGGGGAATCCTACTTGATTCCACCATGGGAAGAACTCTCCAAGATTCACATAGCTCTTCTCCAAATTTTCCACTTAATAATACAACCCATGAGTCTATTATATAGATCTCATGCATACACAAATTAGACTTGCCACTCAAGGCTTCGAATAAGCCTTTAACATGCAAACTCCGCGTTCACTTAACTGACTATTCGTCAACAGCAGTTCAGACCGCCACAGGCGACCGACGTCGGTCCCTGCCTTCCTGGAGGTGACTGACACCGGTCGATACTCTGTCGATTCCAGTTTCCCTTTTACGTCCCCTGATCGTCGTCGGTGTGGCCTGTCGATGCCGGTGACTGTATATGCTAGAAACCCTCTTGTTTGCCTTAAGGTGTAGTTTTTAGCTCCACACCCTAAAAATTGATAGGGATCAACACCCCAAAGCTCTGACACAACTTGTCAGATTTAAGAGAACACATGATTACCATTGTATAAGCAATTAGACATGTGGAATAACCAGAAGAACAAATAACTATCAATGAGAAAACACACAAAATATGAGAGGCAACACACAATTGTATTCAACTCATTACAAGGGAAATTATAATAAAGAGATCACACTCTTTTTCCACCTCTGTACAAAGAGGCTTCCTCCTCAAGGGCTCTAAGTAATCTTCGAACCTGAGTAATCTTCTCTCATAGGTCACAACACATAGCTAACACAAGCTATTGTTCACCTCATTGCACATCTGTACAATCGAGTACACAACCGTACTCCAAGTAGATCTCTCCATGATCCTGCTGATGTATTGCTGTCACCTTGGACCCTGGCCAACCGCCGATCTCTGTCTGACCCTCGCATACACACATCCCTGCATATCAAACCTAATCTTTCTTATACATACATGGGGAATCCTACTCGATTCCACCATGGGAAGAACTCTCCAAGATTCACATAGCTCTTCTCCAAATTCTCCACTTAACAATACAGCCCATGAGTCTATTATATAGATCTCATGCATACACAAATTAGATTTGCCGCTCAAGGCTTCGAACAAGCCTTTAACATGCAAACTCCGCGTTCACTTAACTGACTGTTCGTCAACAGCAGTTCAGACTGCCACAGGTGATCGACGTCGGTCCCTGCCTTCCTAGAGGTGATCGACGCCGGCCGATACTCTGCCGATGCCGGTTTCCCTTCTGCGTCCCTTGACCGACGTCGGTGTGGCCTACCGATGTCGGTGACTGCATACGCTGGAAACCCTCTTGTTTGCCTTAAGGTGTAGCTTTTAGTCCACACCCTAACACAGGAGATCTACTTGGAGTACGGTTGTGTACTTGGTGTACTGGTAGCATTGTTACTGACTGGTTGGAGAGGTGAACATCAATTCTATATTTGAGTTGATTGTTGGGACTGAGAGAGAGAGGGAAGAAGGTCTTGAGGCGTGGCAAGCCTTTGAGGTGGAAGAAGAAGTGGCATCTTCTTTATTGTATTTTCTTTTGAGTATTTAATACAATTGTGTATTGTCTCTCAAATCCTGTGTTGTTTCATATTTCTAGTTACTTATTCATTCTGGTATAATTCCGTGTTTAGTTGCTAATACAAAGGTAATCATATGTGCTCTAATTGGTGGAGCAAGATCCTGACAGTCAAGATTTGTTTTAATCATGCAGCTTGTAAATTAATTGAGATTATATTATCTAGGTTCACTTTGATTGATTATTCTAATGCATTTATTTGATTAATTTGCATTGCAAAGTTTCAAAACTATCTTCTAGATCTTACCAAATTAAGCCCATCTACTTCCAAATTTCTTCTATTTCCTATAGGAGTTAGGTCATTTCAAAATTTTCATTATTAGTATAAAATTGAGATGCCAACCCCTCATAATTATATTTATAATAAAAATGGCATGCATTTATCATAGATGTTTGGTGTGTGAAGTTCAGAAAAAACTTGTTCTATCACTACCACTTTCTAAAAGCTTGTGAATTCGATCCTCATAGTTTTGTAGTTGTTTTACAAACTTAATTTGTGGTTTTTGTAGCTTTACTTTGGCACTCACTAATTTTACCTTCCCTTTATTGATAGCTTCCACACCATTATTATTATATTATCTATACTCCATAAAACCTATAGGTTATTACCATCCATAAGATTAGGAATTGATTTCATAATGCATTGATTTTTTTAAAATGTATTCATTTTAATGGTGGTTAATCTTTGTTCAAATTACACATGTTTAATTTCCATTTTCACCAAATTTTAGTGTTAGATACAAATTTTAATGTTATTCATCACATTTTGTCGGGTTACTTAAGCAACCAATTTTAGTAGCATGCTTCTAGTCTTAACATAATTGAAATTGGTGGGATAATAAATGTTATTTATTTCTATCCCTCTAATTCATCAGGGTCCTTCTCTTGATGTCACCAATTGATACTTAGATCAAGGTATCATACATGTGGGTGTCAAACATGAAGAATATATATATATATATATATATATATATATATATATATATATATATATATATATATATATTCTTCATGTTTGATACCCACATGTATGATACCTTGATCTAAGTATCAATTGGTGACATCAAGAGAAGTATATATATTATGTTGTTGTGTTTATTCTCTTTGGTTTCATTGATGTAAAAATATGTAGATCCATATTTTGTACCTTCCACTTATACTTTTCAAGAGATATCTCTTTGTCGCCATCATACTCAAAAGTTGGGGAAGGTTATATTTTAGACTCTAATGTGATTATTACCTTATTTAATTTCTCATGTCATTATTCATATAATGTCTCTATTTATATTAATTTGAGATATTTGTCTTACACACCCTCTTATTTTTGGGAATTAGGTTCACTTTCCTTTTCACCATGTGCCACTTGCACCCTTGCTTAGCCTTGCACCATGATGTCCATCTTTAATTGATGATCTAGTATGGCCTTCAACCCTATATATAAATCTTACTCAACATACTAAACATCAATTGAGAATTTTTCCTCCATTATTTTTTCATTAGGACATCATCCTATTCTTATCCATGTGTGGCTTTTATTGAGGGGTGTATTAACTTTTCCATGTTGGTAGCATTAGAGGAATAATTTTTTGGAGTAGGCACTAGACTATAATTTTATGGGGATGATTGATGCAGATAATCATGGAGAATTAATTTCTAACATCATATTATAGTTCATTATCCAATTTGTCTTAAACACTTTGATGGTTTGATCTTGGTTTTCTCTTTAAGCTAGTTGTTCTCTTTTTTAATTACTGTGTTTGAAACTTACTTTGTCTCTCAAGATCTTACTTTGATCCTTTAGCTCAAAAATCATTTTTACTATTTTTTATACATTTATTATGTTATTATTGATAAATATACCTCTTTTCATCCACCCTTTATCTCTTACATTCACTTCATGTGTAAAATTTCCCTTATACCTTTCTCTAGCTCTTACTATGCATCACTTCTTTGGTTTTATGGGCTATTACTTGCTTTAGGATTCAATATTTATATCAAAATGATTTAATGGTATTAAATTATTAAAAAATGTCTATTTAAAACTCTTTTAACTCTCATCTCACCCTTAATTTCTTCTTTCTTCATAGTTCACTCTCCATGGGTTGTATAGGCTAGTAGCCCTTTTTGGGTATTTTCTCATGAATAATCTTACCCAGACACTTTGATCAAGGTATAATCACATTTTTGGTGGTATTATATCCCATTTAACATGATTATAAAGTTTCATGACTTAGTTATTTCCCTAGCTACCACTTTCTTTGTTACATACCCTTCCTTTAAGGCCTAATTAGGCCTATTTCCTTGATACAGCTCCAAAATATATACAATCCATACCTTAAAAAACACAAACCAACTTAATATATTTATATATGATAACATAAGTAAAATTACCAAATTGGAATATTTTTCCATGGTTGGATCTCTTTATATTTCAAAAACCCTAATTTAGGGCTTTTCATACCCTACTCAGACTTGAGAGCCTACACATTTCATTATATTACTTTTTACAACATTACAAGAGGTAAAATTTATTTCATTATGTCTATATTGGATTCCTTTACTTTTCCCAACTAGATATAATTCCTACTTCCACCATTCCATACTTATAACAACTCAATCATAGGGTTTCTATGTACTTTTATGACTGTGATAACGGGGTATCCACATCCAAGAGTTACTTAATGTTTCCATGGTCAAAAATAATTTCCCTCAATTCTATTTTAAATTTTCCAAATAGTTCCAATGCGTTAGATTTCCTTTCTAACTTTGTCTACATTCCAATGACTCACATACAGGGTGGTTGCCTATATAATCATGCTTGTGTTGGGTTTTTGATGACCTGCTCTCTTTCTTATCAGTTTCCAAGAACCAATATATATCATTGAGTGTTTGTAAACTTTATTGACACACTAACATAAAATTTCACCTTCCTAAACACACTCACATACCCACTTCTTGTTGATTAACTATCAAACAAAGTTTCTTGACTATGATAATAGGGGTTTTAGGGCACTAACAAGGTTACCACAATAGATAGGGTCTGGCCATGTTTACATCATGCTTAAAATATTGACACATAATTTTATCTCAATCAACATTCAATTAAACATACCAAGACTCCATAAATTAAATATCAATTACATTCTTTTAACTTGTAAGTCCTTTCTCAAGGGTTACTATACCAAACCACATAACTCTTATGCCACAAGGTCTATGAAAACTATCTAAAGAGGTTCCAACGTACTAATCCATTCACAAGATTTTCATGTCATATTGTCCTCTACATGACCTTAATCTACATATATATATATATATATATATATATATATATATATATATATATAAATTCAAAACTCCACTTTATTTTGTGATACCCTAAAGCCAAGGGTGGATTGTGTATACAAAGGTTTGCTTGCAATACCAAAGTCTAATCCATTTCAATAGGGTTAGTCACCTTCCTTTAGTCATTAAATGTTTAAAAACACTTATATCAGCCAAAAATAAACACTTTTCTCATATATATATATATATATATATATATATATATATATATATATATGTATGTATGTATGTATGTATTTATGTATGTATGTATGTATGTATGTATGTATATTCATCTCATGAGTTCTTGGAAATATTGATACAATTTTCATGCCTTCTCTCTTAACATATATGAATATACAAAAAGGTCTATAGGTAGTGATTCTTTCCTTATAAGTTTAAATCCTTTTTATACTATCACCAAAAATTACAAAGTCTATTAAGGTTTTAAAACCTTTTCAAGTTATTTTCTTAAAGGATTCTTTAGTTGTTTGCAGGAATCATACTTCATGTCTTTCCTCTCTTTGATTGGAACACACCTGTCCAATTGTAGACCTATAATAACACAATATAAAAAATAGTCTTGGCCTCCAGGGCCTTTCAAAATAGTATAAAAAATAATGACAATGTAATATCACATCAAATACATTGCACACCAACACCATTCAACCTTTTATTCATTTGAAATAATAAACATATAATTCAATCCACAAAGACTGGTTCAAATTTCTTCTGAGGGTTCTTTGTATTATTTAATTATTTAACCCTCTTACTCATATCTTGGATGTATCTTATTTTTTCCACCTAAAAAAAATCACGTAACATCCTTTATTGCACCAACTCCTCCATTGGGTTTTTAAGTTAGTTACCAAAACTACCTTCTTGCTTCTCAACCCAATGATTGGTAAGGATGGTCATTTCTTAAACATGATTTCCAAATTATAAATTAACATATATAACTTAAAATTACCCCTTAAATGACTCTTTAAATCTCTCTTGATTCATCTAAACACTACAAACGTGCTAATGACCCTTCTAAACTCATTTGAATATTTGAATTTTTCAAAATTCTTATTTTTGGAGGGAGAATTCCTAGAGACCACATAACACAAATTTATTAATCTAGATGGATTATGATACCACACATGGACCTAATAAGGTATCACACACATATTGACATCAAAATTTGACTTAGTTTTACTTCCAAATTGATAAAACTCAAAACTGGTGTTTCATGGCGTAATGCTCCTGCATCAATGATAGAGTTTATTTTAGACATTTTAGGAATGAAGGTATGAGTGATGGAATGTTAGACATGGTTGGATATGAAATTGGGTTGTTTAATATCTTAAGGGAAGATTTATAGTGTTAAAATTATGCATTTCTCTATTATAGTGGCACATTCTCATCATTCGAGTCAGTGCACTTATATTATTACTCTATATTTTACATAATGACACTTTTATTATTATTATAATTAGATTTTTAATTTAGTAGGATTTTTTTTATAATTTATTTTTACTTGAGTGAATGATAATTTTTTATTACCCCTAAAATCTTGTCCCATTCTCCTTTTCATTGACATCAACACAGAAAATAATTTAGGTGACAAACCTCCCTCAAGAATTGTGGAAGTCAAACCACTTAATCTCCCTCAATATTGGCATCTTCCACATCCTCCTCATACCTTAAAAATGTGTATAAATGAATATTTAACCTAAAATGGAAATTAGACATCTCTTCTCAGAGATAAGCATATGGTTGGATTGCAATCTTGAGTAATAAAACATCTCTTCTCAGAGAATTATTGTTACCATGTTATTTTCATGTTCTTAAAATATCTACCAATCAAAAATTTTAAGTTTTAGATCAATGGTATCATAGTGGTTTGTCTTGAGAGTGTTGATTTGGGCAATAATTTAGGTGACAATTTGGGTGATGGTTCTACCCCAATTGATGATGAAACTTTCAGGAGCCATAACTTTTTCACCATAGCTCTGATTGACTCCTTGTTTGAACCATTGTAAATATAACAATGAGGAAAATGTGGTGAGATGGAACTGATATTTACTTAGTGGTTTTATTCCCCCAAAAACCCAATGGAAGTGCCCCAAATTTCAATTTTAGTAGTGTAGTCTAAAAATAGTAATTCCTCAAATTTTGTATTGTTTTAAATCATGGAAGTCGAACCACTTAATCTCCATCAAGATTGGTGAACTTCCACATCCTCCTCCTTCCTTAAAAATATGTATAAATGAATATTTAACCTAAAATGGAAATCAGACATCTCTTTCCAGAGATAAGCATATGGTTGTATTACAATCTTGTGTAATAAAACATCTCTTCTCAGAGAATTCATTATTACTATGTTATTTTCATGTTATTTAAATATATGTCAATCAAAAATTTTGAGTTTTGGATTAGTGATATCAGATCAATTTGTATTGAGAGTGTATTATCTTGAGGATAAGATCAAGCTACAAGAAGCTTAGGTGGAAAACAACAGAGCTTCCAAACTATCCACCTATTCACTCCAAATGACTTAAAATGGCGAATGACACTGAGACATCCGATCCCTTTAAGGAAGTAGTCAATGAAGCCCTATAATGGAAATAAACATAGATGTTGTAACAATTCATCCAGATTTTCCAATAAATCTTGATGGGAACTTCTAGCTCCTCATCTGCACTTCCTAGCTCCTCATCCATAGAACGTCCCTTCAGTGCTCCAATACCCTTCAAGGTTTAGGTGAATTTTGATATCCATACATTTGAATGCAAAATCAATGCTGATGTAGTATAAAATTGGTTGGATCAATTGTCTTCCTACTTTTTTGTAAATAAATTCACTGATGGAGAAAATATCACTTTTGCTCTTTTGAAAGCATCATTGCCCATGAAAAATTAGTGGAAAGTGTACAAAAAGAGGTTTAGTATAGATGACATTGGCCTTGAGGTGGAACCTACTTGGGATGATTTTGTGGAAGAAGTAAAGGAATAATACTATCCCATTAGAGCATATGATGATATGTGCATATAGTGGCAATAACTTTACCAAGGTAAGGACTAATCTGTTCAAGATTACACTGCTATTTTTCATTCTCTATCTGCAAGATTGGGCATCTAAGAAAGTGAGAAACATAATAATCTCAAATATCATGGTGGAATACAATGGTACATATGTGGGGAAATGGAACTCTTTAATTTAGAAACCCTCAGTGAGGAATACAAGTTCACAGTGAAGATTGAGTAGAAACATGGAAGAAAGAATATGAAGAGTCAGCCTTTGAAATGGAAAAGTGACAGGGAAGGTCAAACACAAGGCCATAATTGGAAGAAAAATGAGTTTCAAGATAAGAAACCCTAGAAGGGGAAGATTGTAAAATGGTATGATTACCACAAAACTAGAACTCACTCCAAGGAAGAATGTTGAGCCATTAAGTCACTACTTTCTGAGTTACAACACTTGACATCTACTACTCTGTCTCATACACAACATACTATAAAAGAGGATGAAGAAGAGATTGTAGATGTTGATCCTGATACCATCATTGCTTCATCATAGACCCATGAGGAAAGGCTAGATGACAAGGAAAGGTTGTTTCACTCCAAATTATGGGTAAAAGGTAAGCCTCTGCATTTCATTCTTGATAGTGGGAGTCAAAAGAATTTAATCTCTACTAAAGTTGTGAAAAGTCTAAATCTATCCATGAAGCCTTACCCAAAGCCATATAATATTGGATGGTTGAGCCTAGGGAAAGACCTTTGTGTCACCCATCAGTGTCTTCTTTCATATGCAATAAAACCTTTCCAAGATGAAGTCTTGTGTGATGTGGCCAATCTAGATGTTTGTGATGTATTCCTTGGTCATCCATTCATGTATGATCAATATGGCATCTATGAATCATGAACTTGAAGAATAATCTTCACTCTAGGAATGTAGTGCTATAGGGTACCAGAGGTACCACCTCCCACATCTATCTCCCTGATTAGTGCTAAATAATGTAAGAGATTGGTAGAGAAGACAAAGCAATTTATTCTCATGGTCGTCAAACCACAAAATCCAAGAAGGCTGATGTTGCAATCCTGACTACACAATCAACACAATAATAGAAGTAGATGAGACAAATCATAGGAGAATATGATGACTTATTCAAGTCACCCATGAGAGTTTCACTTCACTTCCAGGTAAAACATTCTATCGATTTGATCCCAAGATCACCTTTGCCTAACAATTTTGTGTATCATAGATTAGTTTTGGTGAATTATGAGATAAAAAGATAGATTTAGGAATTAATTCAAAAGGGTCACATTAGGCCAAGCTCTTCACCCTATGGTAGCCCAATTATCCTAGCACCAAAGAAAGATGGAACATGAAGGCTTTGCATTGACTATCGAGATCTGAATAAAATCACTTTAAAGAATTTCTACCCCCTCCCCAAGATTGATGACCTACTAGACCAAATCCATGTTGCAAAGTTCTTCACCAAAATTGATTTAAAATCTAGCTATCACCAAATTCCCATCGATCCCACCGATGTCTAGAAGAATGCATTTAAATCTAAGGAGGGAATATTTGAATGGTTGGTTATGCATTTTGGCTTCACTAACGCACTTGCAACCTTCATGAGGATGATGGATGACATCTTGTGACCCTTCACCAACTCATTCATGTTGTCTACCTAGATGACATACTCATCTATAGTAGAACATGGGAGGAACATCTACAACACATTCGTAAGGTGCTTCAAACTCTTTAGGAGTACAAGTTGTATAAAAATCTTGATAAATGCACATTTGGGATGAAAACAATTTAGTACTTGGGGTATGTTGTGAATGAGGAAGGGGTCCATGTCAATCTAGAGAAGATTTAGGTTATTTAAGAATGGCCTACACCAAGGACCCTCACATAAATTATTAGCTTCTTGGGTCTTATAAATTTATATTATAGGTTTGTTCTTGGATTTTCACATGTTGCTCTGCCACTAACCCAAGTGACTAAAGGAAGAGCTAAAACTACATTTTAGTGGGGTGAAATAAAATAAATGGAATTTTAAGAATAGACTTTGCTTAGCCCTTATTTTTGCTTTACCATATTTACATAAACCTTTTAAGTTGATGAAAGATGCATCTAAATATGCCATGGGAGCTATCTTCATGCAACATGGCCATCCTATTGCATATCGTAGTGAAAATTTCACTAATATAGTCAAAAAATACCCAACATATGACAAGGAGCTTTATGCCATTGTGCAAGCCTGTAAACAATGGAAACACTACATCTTGGGGAAAGAGATGGTCATCCACATAGACCATAGACCATTAATTCATCCAGACATAGAGAAAATTACAAAATGAGAGGCACCAAAAGTGGGCCACATAGCTGCATCAATTCCATCTGATAATCAAACACAAAAAGGGAAGCTCAAATATGGCCAAAGATTGTTTGAGCTGCCCACCAATTACTACACTCACAACAGTTCTTGACTTGTGCAAACATGAGATTGCCACTTGGGGTGCTCTATATAAAGTAGATCCTACCTTTGTTGATACATAGGTAATTCAAGAAGGTAAACATGTTTCTAATTTCTATTTGTAAGATACTTTCCTCTATCATATGGGGCACATCTATGCTTTAGCTGCAGAGCAATAGAAGATGATATGGGAAGTACATTTAAGTAGGATAACTAGATACTTTGTGTATAAAAGACATTGGAAATTATTCAAAAACACTTCTACTATCCCCATATGTGAAAGGATCTGGAAAGGTCCCTCAAATATTTCACCCCATGTGTGATAGCCAAGCCAACAAATAAGAAGCAAGGATTGTACATGCCATTGATAGAACCAACTAGGCCTTAGGAATCTATCTCAATGGATTTTCTCTTAGGTTTGCACACTTCAAAACATGGTAAGGACTGTATTTTCATTTTAGTCAATCATTTTAAAAAAATGGCTATCATGATTTCTTGTAAGAAAAATATATCTATTGAAGAAACTTCTCAACTATATTTTAGTCATGTATGGATCCATTTTGGTCTCCCCAAGTCCATTGTCTCAGATAGAGATAGCAAGTTCCTAAGTATTTTTTGGTCCACTCTATGGAAGATGATGGATATTAAGTTGATTATACAACTTTCCATCCATATACTGATGGTCAGATAGAAGTGGTGAACCACTTGATTATTCACATGATTTGGATGTATCACTACAAACATCCATGAACATGGGATGAGGTGATTTTTTTCATACAACATGGATAAAATTAGGCCCTACACAGCTTGACCAAGCATAGTCCATTAGAAGTATGCTTTGGGTTCCAACCCATGGCACCAATAGATATAGACATTCCATTTTCCACCATGGAATATAGACCTCATGGGATATTTGAGCAACAAAAGCAACAAATTTCATTAAACAAATGTAACACATCCAACAACAAGTTCATGACATCTTGGAGAAGATGAATCAAAAGTATAAGCAATGCTTGACAAACATAGGATTGCACACCATTTCTTTTGGGTGACAAGGTTTGGCTGTGACTTCAAAAAGAATGACTTGCAAGCCCACATAGAAAAATTTAACCTCTATAATATGGTCCTTACACCATCACTAAAAAATTTGGAGAAAATAATTTTGAGTTGAACCTACCAACCTACCTTAGTCTTTATCCAATATTCAATATGGAGCTACTCAAACCATATCATACACCTATATTAGACACTTTGGTCATAGAAAAACAACTGGACATTGATGAGCTTGATCCATAGAGTTTTGCTCTAGTGGAAGAGGATCAAATTGTGGACACTTGGATGAAGATAACAAGAGGACACTCTATTCTAATTTATCAAGTGGTCAAAAGGGGCTAGCTTAGCCACCAAGGTGAGTGGATCATAGAGAATCAAATTAAGACACAACTACCACACCTAATGAGGAATATTGATGCAATGGGGACCATTTCTTCTCAAGTGATGGGGAATCAAGAACAACAAACTCTGATTCCACTTGTCAGGATCTTTCTCTTCAATAAGAACACAATATGATTACCTTGTATAAGCAATTAAACATGGAATTATACCAGAATTAACAAGTAACTAGAATTCACAAATAACACAGAATATGAGAGACAATACACAATCTTGTATTAATACTCATCTAGAAAGAAAATACAATAAAGAAGATGCCACTTCTTCTTCCACCTCTCAGAGGCTTCCCACACCTCAAGGGCTCCCAATAATTCTCAATCAAGAGTTCACTCTCCTACCAAAAATGGTCCCAACACACAACTCACACACAGGAATTGGTGTTCACCTCCAACCAGTTAGTAATAACCCTGCCAGTACACAAGTACTCAAAGTACTTCAAGTAGATCTCCCATGAACTTGAAACAACCTGCAACTCAAATGATCTTACTTAAACATGTAGAACTTCTCCCTGATCTTGCAACAACCTGCAGATCACCCTGTTCTTACAATTGGAAGGATCTACTTTGCCTTCCTCTATTTTCTCATAATTACAATACATGCCAATGGGTCTATAAATAGATCCCAAACTAAACCATAACTTAGACTCTTAATTTAGACACACAGCTCAAGACTCGAAATAGCCTTTACATGCAAACACTCGGTTCAACAAACTAACTTTTCATGCAACGAATAGTTTTGGAACTGCACAAGTGACCGATGTCAGTCCCTATCTAACTGGAGATGACTGACGTCGACCGACTCCTACCGATGTCAGTTTCCCTTCTATTCACCCCTAACCAATGTTGATTGGCCTGACTGATGCTGGTGAATGTGACACTCAAAAACTCCTCCATGTCTGTAAATAGTTGAAGCTTTTAGCTCCACAACCTAACAATCTCCCACTTGGAGATAAATAGCTGCAACTATACCTGTACCTGTACATCATCTAGTTTGTTTCTTAGCATTGTATCCCTCTTCAAGATCACTCTTGAAGACCAACCACCACAAAATCTGTGGTGCACCTCCTGTCATCCAAATCACCTACCACATCCGCATCTATAAACCCATGTAGAAAATAACTTGACCCTGCATAGCATGTGCACCTGCTGCTGGTCCCTCTCAAATACCTGAGAATCCACTGAACTACCCTACAGTGCTTCTTTCCTGGATTGGCTCCAAACTTTTTAACAACTCACACTGCTTGGGAAAACTCAAGTCTTGTACATACCATGCACTTAACCTCATTATGTGAATCAGAACACTGTTCATAGAACTGTCTAACCATCGGCGTGCTAACCAGTTTCACACAATCATTCGGAGACAAAATCAACCTGTGACCTTCCATGTCCCTAGAACACACTCATGCCAAAGAATCTTGCTTCTCTCAAATTCCTCATGACACACCTTTGAACTAACTTTACCTTTAGTTCAGTAACTCCCTGCATATGTGACCTTGATATAAGCACACCATACAAAAATAGGATAATGTAGCTAATATTATCCAACCTGGTAAAGAGAAACACAATGGTAAAACCTCTATTGTCCTGTAGCTTACTCAAGACCATATAACTTGGCATTCCATCTCACGTATCCATTCCCACTCTTCTTTATCCTAAAAATCCATTCGTCTCTCAGTGCTTTCTTCCAGCTACCAACTCCACCAAAAACTCCCATTTGGTTCTTCTCCAAGGAATCACATCCTTCATCCATGCCAAGCTCCCACTATTTCCTGAATCTACCTGATCTGCTTCTTTAATAACTTCCTAGTTCTTTACCATCAGTGAGCAACAAGTAGTGTAAAGAAGGGAAATGACAAATTTGAGGCTTATTTACCCTTTCAGTCCTCCATATGGGCACTTGAGACTCCTTGACAGCGTGCTATCCACCCAAAATCCATCTCAGTGATTGATGCCAATCACATCTCAGTCTACACTTGAACGATGTCGATTCCATATGACTGCCTCATCACTGACGTTGGTGCCCCCTAACCGATGCCAGTGTTTATCTATCTTGAGTCACCAAAATCAGGCTTCACATAGCCGACGTCGATCCCTGTCTGGATGTCGATGTCATTTTTCTAATCGATGTCGGTCTCTGTGTTTTACTTGTGAGTGATGACCTTTACCCGCAAGCTCCTTTTGGATTAAACCCTTATCCATATCAACCTTGCTCTGCTCAAAATTCTTCAGCCCCTTGCACTGATCTCTGTCTGTTATCTTCTCCTTGAAAACCAAGGCTTTCCTATTCTTGTCACAAACATCAGATTTCTCAAGAAACGTCACTTTCTTCTTCTGCTTACAGAAATCACGATCCATGCTTTTCAAATATGAAAGCATACCCTTTGACTCAAGAACATGCATCCCCTTCTTATTCATGTGACCAAGCCTATTAAGCCACATCTTTGAATCTACAGCTGAAGTAGATAAACCAGAAGGAGAATCAGTAATACAAGTAGATAGATAAAGCATACCTACTTTCTTACCTCTTACTACAACAAGTGCACCCTTGGTAACCTTCCAAGAGTCTACTGTGAGAGTTACTGTGCAACCCTCATCACCCAACTTTCCAATAGAAATCAAATTCTGCTCCAGGACTGGGACATGCATGACCTCCTTCAACACCCATGTGTTGCCTATCTGCAATTTCAGCTTCACTTTCCCTTTGCCAACCATTTGACAAGGCTTACCATCCCCTAAATAAATTTCTCCAAAGTCTCCCTGGACATATTCATGAAAAAATTCCCTATTTGGGGATGCATGGAAAGAGGCACCAGAATCTAAAACCCAAGATTCTACTTTATCCAAGGAACATACCAGAGCATCCTGTGTAACAAAATCCACAACATCTGCTTCTTCATGTCCTTCATGCTAATCTTCATTTAGCCAACAATCTCTCTATAGATGCCCTTGCTTTCCACATTTCTAGTAGGTTATTCTACCATACCTGGACTTAGATCTCCTACCTATCTTTGACCTTGATCTCCCATGCTCGATATTCTCTCTTTGCCTTCCCCTGCTTTCAACACTCAAAGCATATCCTAATGATTCACCTGTGCTTTTCTTGTGAATTTATTCATTCAAGATTACACTCACAACATCATCCACTTTTAAGATTTTTGAAGCAGATGCAGTATTACTAACTGCCATTACCAAACTCTCCCAACTTTCAGGTAATGAGCATAAGATTAAGAGAGCCTTAATTTCATCATCAAAAACAATATTGACTGAATTTAACTAGTTTACCAAAGCATGGAAATCACTAATATGACTATGTACAGATCCACCTTCCAACATTTGCAAATTAAATAATTGCTTCATAAGAAATACCTTATTCGAAGCTGAGGGTTTTTCATATAAATTTGCCAAAGATTCCATCAACTCTACCGTTGTCTTAGCCTATGATAAGTTGGAAATCATAGACGATGCAAGGCTCAACCTTATAGATCCCAGAGCCTTCCGATCAAGAACCTCCCATTCTTCATTCTTCATATCTAGGGGCTTGCATGCAAACCCACCCAACGGTAAGTACAAATCTTTCTGATACAGATAATCTTCAATCTGCATCCTCCATAATTGATAGTTCTTGCCATTAAACTTCTCCATTCGTAGCTTACTTTTTTCTGCCATTGCTATACTCCCACTCAAACAGAAACCCCTATGAGTAACCTATAATAAACACACACTAACTAGATCTGATATAACCTGTTAGTAACCCAACCAAAAGCTCTGATACCAATTGATGGGGAATCAAGAACAACAAACTTTTATTCCACTTATTAGGATCTTGCTCTTCAATCAGAACACAATATGATTACCTTGTATAAGAAATTAAACACAGAATTATACCAAAATTAACAAGTAACTAGAATTCACAAATAACACAGAATATGAGAGACAATACACAATCTTGTATTAATACTCATCCAAAAATAAAATACAATAAAGAAGATGCCACTTCTTCTTCCACCTCTCAGAGGCTTCTCACACCTCAAGGGCTCTCAGTAATTCTCAATCAAGAGTTCACTCTCCTACCAAAAATGGTCCCAACACACAACTCACACATAGAATTGGTGTTCACCTCCAACCAGTCAGTAATAACCCTACCAGTACACAAGTACTCAAAGTACTTCAAGTAGATCTCCCATGAACTTGCAACAACCTGCAACTCAAATGATCTTACTTACACATGTAGAACTTCTCCCTGATCTTGCAACAACCTGCAGATCACCCTGTTCTTACAATTGGAAGGATCTACCTTACCTTCCTCTATTTGATCATAATTACAATACATGCCAATGGGTCTATAAATAGATCCTAGACTAAACCATAACTTAGACTCTTAATTTAGACACGCAGCTCAAGACTCGAAATAGCCTTTACATGCAGACACTCAGTTCAACGAACTAACTATTCATGCAATGAACAGTTCTAGAACCGCACAGGTGATCGACGTCGATCCCTATTTGACTGGAGATGACCAATGTCGGTTGACTCCTACCGATGTTGGTTTCCCTTCTGTTCACCCCTGACCGATGTCGATTGGCCTGATCGATGCTGATGACTGTGACACTCAGCAACTCCTCCATGTCTACAAACAGTTGAAGCTTTTAGCTCCACAACCTAACATCAAGGAGGGAGGAATGATTTGGGCAATAATTTAGGTGATAATTCAGGTGACATTTCTACCCTAATTGATGATAGAACTTCTAGGAGCCATAAATTTTGCACCATAGCTCTAATGGACTCCCAGTTTGAATTGATATAAAGATATGAAAAAGGAGAATGCGGTGAGATGGCATGAGATTTGATCAATGGTTTTTGACCCCAGAAAACCTAATGGAAGTGTCCCAAATTTCAATTTTAGTAGTAAGCTTCTAAAAATAGTAATTCCTCAAATTCTATATTGTTTTAAATCATGGAAGTTGAACCACTTAATCTACCTCAATATTGGTGACCTTCCACATTATCCTCCTACCTTAAAAATGTGTATAAATTAAGATGTAACCCAAAATGGAAATTAGACATCTCTTCCTAGAGATAAACATATGGTTGTATTGCAATCTTGAGTAATAAAACATCTCTTCTCAGAGAATTCATTGTTATTGTGTTATTTTTGTGTTCTTGAAATATCTGTCAATCAAAACTTTTGAGTTTTGGATTAGATGATGAGACCACACATGGACATAATAAGGTCTCACACACATATTGACATCAAAATTTGACCTAATTTGACTTCTAAATTAATAAAACTCAAAATTGGTATTTCATGGCTTGATGCTTCTGCATCAACGATGGAGTTTATTATAGACATTTTGAGAATGAAGGTATGATTTATGGAATGTTAGACATGGTTGGATATGAAATTGGGTTATTGCATATCTTAGGGTGAGATTTCTAGTGTTAAAATTATGCATTTCTCTATTATAGTGGCACATTCTCATCATTCGAGCAAGTGCACTTATATTATTACTCTATAGTTTACATAATGACACTTTTATTATTATTATAATTAAATTTTTTATTTAGGATGATTTTTTTACTACTTTAGTTTTACTTAAGTGAATGAAAATTTTGTATTACCCCTAAAATCTTGTCCCATTCACCTTTTCATTGACATCAATGCAAAAAACAACATGTGGATTTTATTATCTATTATTTCATATATTTGGGGATCAATGGTAGTTTCATCATTGGATTTCTCCTCATCCCATAGAGTGGTCTTTCTTAGATATAAAATAAATGGTCATAATGTATGTATTCGTTATCAATAGGCACAACATCTAGATCCTTCTTCTATGAATTCAATATCTTGGCAACTCCATATAAGAAGTAACATGCTAAAAATTCATAGGAAAAATGAGCCAAACCAACATGATACCATCCTAAAGAATAATATTTTCTAGACAGGGGTGTTGTATAACCAAAAATTAACCCTTTCATACCTCTGATAATGATTTTGGAATGTACACTCATTTTCAAACACCTCAACTAAGTTATCATGCCATCTCTACATATTCATATTTTATTATTTATTAAAAACTCCAAAACACAAACGCTACTGATACCTACTAGTAGATGATGTCTAAAATAAGGAAATACAAAATGTTGTCACCATATCCATCAAGGATCACAATCTCATCAATAAATAACAATATTAGAATGATGCCCCATCAATTTTTCTCTAATGTGTGGTGATTTTTTTTAATTTTAAATCATGGAATCAAAAATGAATTTGGAGGTGTTGAATAGGGTTCCCTGAGCCATCTTATACAAGATATAAACTAAGTGTGTGTTAATATTTCCCCATCTTCCTTCTTTGCTCATTTTTTTGCTTAGTAGTCATGTGGTTACCTTGGATGCATGATCTTATATATTTTCAATAGGAAAAGTAAAAATTTCCTTATTGTACTTTAACACATGTTGTGTTCACTCTACCTATATAGTGTTAGACAATGCACTTTAAATATCTTTTTTTGAACACCATAAATTGTGTGGAATTGATAATGGGTGCTGTAAAAAAATGCATCCTATGCCATGAAAAATAAAACCAATCCTCATACATGTGTAACAACATAAATCATACAAAATCCATATGTTTACCAAAGTAGGGTAATTCAAATAACTACAATACCTTGATTTTGTCCAAGTTTTTATTGATTATAGAATTAAAAAAGACACCATTTTCACTTATTTTTCTCATTCCAGCCATGTAGTCCTTTCTCAATTATGTTTCATTTCCCCCTTCTCTATAGTTATAATCTATAATTTTTCATTGCATTATTTTATATTTCCACATCTATCCTCACATGATACTTTATAGTTATTTCACCTCAGCTATCGAGGATGACACTTATTAAATTATCCCCTCAACTTTTTGTTGAATAATTTCCTTAATCACCATTGTTTAAGACCCTTTCATTTATATCAAACACATGCACTTGTGTCTACTGGATGGTCCTAATGCATTAGTATTACTAACTTTTTTTTTAACTTCAATGTTGTTTATAAACTTATTTGAATTTTTTTGTGACTATTGAACTTATTGAATCCCTTAATTTTACCTTAGCTCTGAGCTTCATGGTGTGTTAATGGTGTAATTTAATTCCCAAAACCTGAAACTTCTTACAATACCACTTTTCTTCTTTTCTTGAAGACAACTTTTTTTTTAAATGGGTTTTCACTCTATTTTAGTTATGGATTTGATGATATGAACACCTTGATTCTTTGAACCTCATTTCTATTTTTTTTCTTTTTGCTCATTAGTTTCATGTTATGTAGGGCTTCAAATCTCTCTAAGAGCAAAAATTAGTGAAAAT
>JARHVA010002706.1:990000-1075000 GCA_037957365.1 Torreya grandis | reverse complement strand
CTTGGTTAAGAAAGATTTTATTCTACTTTAGTTTTACCTAAGAAAATGATAATATTATCTTACCCATGCATTCCTTATCCCATTTTCCTTTTCCTTAGACTCAATATATAAAATAACTTGTGGAATTTATTCTCTATTATTTCATATATTTGGAGATCGATGGTAGTTTCATCATCTGGGTCATCCTCATCCCTTAGGGTGGTTTTTCCTAGTTAGAAAATCATTATTCATAAGGTATGAAAATATTTATTTATGCATACAACACATATCTCCTTATTTTGTGCTTTGATATCTTATAAACCCCATCTAATTAGTAGCATGTTGAAAATCCATAGGAAAAACTGAGACAACCCAACATGATACCATCCTTAAAAATAATCTTTATTGACTAGTTTTGGATTAATGAAAACTAACCCTTTAATACCTAAAAAATTGATTTTTGAATGGATACTCATTTCTAAACACCTAAACTAGGTTCTCATGACATTTATCTATTTTCATGTTTTAATGTTTATTAAAAATTATAAAGCAAAAATGCTTCTGGTATCCATTGGTAGGTGATTTTTATTACAAAGGGAAAGACAAAATGTTGTCATCATATCCATTAGGGCTCTTGATCTCATAAAAAAATAAAAATATTAGAATCATGACCAATCCAAATGGCTCTCCTATGTGGTGCGATTTTTTTGTGATTTAAATCATGGATTTGGAAATGAATATGGAGTTGTTGAATAGGGTTCCTTTAGCCATCCTATGAAAGATATAAAGTAAGTGTTTGTTAATATTTCCCTACCTTCCTAGCATTCTTAATTTTTTGCTTACCAATCACATGGTTATCTTGGTTATGTGATATTCTATCTTTTCAATAGGAAAATTAAAATTTTCCTTCTTTTACTTTAAAACTTTTGGTACTCGCTCTACCTTTATAGTTTTAGCCAATGCACTTAAAATGTCTTCTCCTAAACATAGAAATTATGTAGAGTTATTAATGGGTGATGTATAAAGATTCATGTTGTACCATTAAAATTCAAACTAATCCTCATGCATGCAGTAAAACATAAATCACACCATACCAAAAGGTTCACCAAAGTAGGGTAATTCAAATAAATTTGATACCCCATTTTTATCCAAGTTTTTCTTGATTGTGGCATGAAAATAATGAAACCATTTACAATTATTTTCCCTATTTAAACCATGTAGTAGTTACTTAAGTCCATTTAATTTTTCACTCCTTTTTATTTATACTTCTAAAATTTTCATTATGCTATTTTCTATTCCCAATTATATTTGCACATGCAAGTTTTTAGGTTTTTCACCTTAGTTATTTTTGGAAAAAACTTATTAGATTATCCCCTCCAATTATTCTTGATTCATTTCCTTAATTACCACTATTTCAACCCCTTCCATCTCTATCATATGCACACACTTGTGGATTCTCGATGGTCTAGATGCCTTAGTCTTACTAGCCTTTTGTTTTAACTTTATTTTTGCTCATAAATAACTTTGGAAAAATTTAGTACTATTGACCTTACCAAATCCCCTAATTTTTTACCTTGCATCTAAACTTCATGGTACATTAATTATAGAATTTTAAGCCTGAAACCTAAAAATTATTACAATACCACTTTTATTCTATTTTTCTAGCCAAAATTTCTTTGAAATGGGTTCTCAATATCATTTAGATATGAATTGATGATCAAATCAACTAGATTCTTAGAACCGTATTTCAAATTTACTTACTTTTACTTGTTAGTTTCATGCTATGCGGGGTTTCAAATTTATTTGAAAGTGAAAGTAATGAAAATGAATTATAGAGATGAATTTATAGTGGTCATATATGTTAAATTTTTTTTTTAAAAAGAATTATATACATTTAAATTACCATTATTATCACTTCAAAACATTTTCACTAAATGTAAGTGCACAAAAATTATAGTTTTCCTCATCAACCCTAATTAATACGAGTGACATCATCATGATAGTTATTATTCAACATGAGATATGCCTTCCTTTATCCATACATTCTTAGGTGAAACATGTATATCTTTGTATTCCTTCACACTACTTTCCTAGAAGACCTCACATATCTAAATACTTGGTTTAATTATATCACATGCATCTACATTTCCTTTACTAATTTGTTTATTCCCCCACTTCACACTAAATTACAAGTTGTGTCCTCCAGTTTGGTTTAAAATATTAGTTATATCTTAAGAATGAGAGGAAGTCTAGAAATTGTTCATAATAAAAGTGTAACATAGTATCATGAAATAAAGAAAATGAAAAATAGGCACTTATTTTATCTTATGCAACCATTAGTATTAAAAAAATTAAAGAGAATACACATGTTTAAATTAGGTGCAACATCATTTATACAAGACTTTATACATCTTACAAACATGAGCGATTATTTCTATTACTTATGTATGCATAAATAATTATTTTTATTTTACAAAAATAGACCTCCACTACACAACTGAAAAATGAAAGGAAAATACATATTGTCATATGCCTTATTTTGAAAATAAAATGGTACCATTTATATTTGATATTGTATGAGTTAGTTTCCATTGAAATTACCATGAAGAATTTCACCATCTACCATAGATAATTTTCATGCATCAGTCTCAAATATATTTTGGATAATATAGGGGCCTATGAAATGGATCTAGAGTTTAGCTAGGAGTTTAACATACTTAGAATCATAGATAAAAACAAGGGCACCCTTGCAAAAAAATTACCCCTTAATATTCTTATTATTCCAAACTTTATGCATGGCCTTTTTAATTATCAAGATCCATCATGCTATAGTGCATGTCTCATCTAGTTTTAAAAAATATATAAGGCATGGATCAAGTTCATATTAATAATATAACATCCCCAAACATACAATATGGAGTGAGGGAAATAAAAGCTCCACTGATAATACCAATTCTGATCCAAACACCCTCTAAAAGTGTGTGGCTTTGTTTAGGTGATTTTACATTTTTTAATAAGCCCAAAGGATGGTAGAAAGATGAGCATCTTATTCATTTCATATGATATGACAAAATTTTGTCAGATTAGTACCTAGTATTTATTTAAAAGCCTCAATAGTCCCATTGGACTGGGGATGATATGGACTAGTCATGTGAAGAGAAATCATGAGTTTTCAAGAAAGATATGCACATTTTCATTGAGGACTATGTTCCTCATTCACTTTTGAAAATAAATAAGCATACACATTAATTAATGATATTTTTCCATATTAAACTTGTTTATATTAATGCTATTAATTTATTAATTATCACAACTTTGACCCATCTAGTTATGTAGTTAGTAGCAATTATAATATAATAGGAACTAGTCCTTTGAGTAATTAGAGATATTGTCCCTAAAAAATTTATGGCCCATTTTTTAAAGGGTTCTTTCATAATAACAAGGATAAAGGGAATATAGTTTAATTGATTAGGTTTGATTATCTTTTGAATCACATCACACCTATTCATGTAGTCCTTGGCATCTTGAAACAAGGTAGGCCATCATAGGCCCGAAAAAAGGATTTTATGTAAAGTTGCCTCACTAACATAATGACCACATAAAATTACTTCATGTACCTCCCTCAAGAAACCCATTCACTAATGTTACATAAAACATAAATGGATGAATTCATCATGTCATATATTTTAAATTTCACCCCTAATAAGCTAATATGGGGTAACACAAACTTCTAATTTTCTCTTTTCTTTAGTGGATAAACCAATATGGACAACATCAAAAGTGAAGAAATCTAAACTCTCTACAAGTTCCTCATGAATGCACTAAATTTGATATAACTACATGTTAGGCATTCCTTATTAAATATATGTGTCTTCATCATATGTGATTTTGGATAAATGATCATGTCAAAAATACTATTTACCTAGCTTCACTACCATGAAGAATTGGAATTATCAAAATAACATGATTTAACTATAAATTCTTCCATCGATCACTAGTTTATTAAAAATATACTTGAGTGATTCATGGTAAGTGAAAGAGAAAAATATTATTTCAAGTAGTTACTAATGAAATTTATGTAGCACATAGACCATAGCGAGCACTTCACACTTGATGGTTATATAGTTTTTATAATTTAAAGTTAATTTATGACTAAAAAAATAGATGGGATGGTATATCTTGTCATTTATAGGCTGAGCAAATACTATGGTACATTTATTATTATAGATGAATCCACATGAACATGAAATGGTGTGCTCTAATCTATAAATTTGAGTATTGGTGCATTGGTTAATTTCTACTTCAGTTTATTAAAAACATATTATTAGTGCTTAATCCAAGAAAGTAGTCTATATTCAATTCATAGTAATTCCTTGAGAGGCATAAAAATATTTGCATAGTTATAAATGATTTTTTAAAATATTATTTATCCCAAAAGAACATGCATATGTCCTATAAAGTAGCAGGTGCATCCAATTACAAAATAATATCCACCTTGGTTGGATTGACTAGAATAATTTCCTTGCATATGGTGTGACCAAGAAATGTACCAAAGGGTGTTGCAAAGAAGTTTCTTTGTTTAGGGATATCTATTTTTTTGAAATACTTCAAACATTAGGCATAAAATCTCATGGTGGTGATCTAATATCCCTTAGATAATCCATTCATCAAGATAGACTTGGATAAATTGATGGATGAAATATTTTAAGGCCATAATAGCTATGCATGAAAACACAGTTGGTACATTTTTGAGCCAAAAAGGCATGAAATTATATGAAAATAAGACCCACTTAGTTGAAAAAGTTGTCTTATCCTATCTTCCTCCTCAATCTTAACCTAATGATAACCAAAAAAATCATCTATAAATATGTAAATTTTGTACTTGAATACTCCTTCAATAATCTCTTTAGTAAAGGGAGTAGGAAATGTATTTGTGGCACATGAAACATGGATCAACTAAAAATATACACATAAATAGATGATCCCATCCGTTTTAATACTCATGACCATGTGGATAATCCATTAATATTATTCTATGGGCTAAATGACACCTATAACTATAATATTTCCTATATCTTACTTTACTTTGGCACGTAGATTGAGATCCACACAATATGGAATTTTCTTCATAGGTTTGGTGCCCTCAACCATCTTTATTTTCATCTTCCAAAAATAAGTGTATTATATTAATTTACCTATAATTGTGTTATATGATATATTAATATTCACACAATAGCTCCAAAATATGATGTATTTCCTCATCCATACAATTATCATCAATAGTAGAAATATTAAATTTTTATATAGTGCTAATGTTGATTTTTTAATTATTAAGAGGCTATTTTAAAGATTTTTTATTCCTATTTTCCATGTCCACTACTTTTTGGTACCCATAATATGTTTCTACCTTGATGTGGTTAGGATTATCATGAAGAGGTATGTCATCCACTCGGTTCACAACATTCCCCTTTTACATGCCTAAAATTTCCAATTGTGTGACATCCAAACATCTTCATCTTATTTTATAGAGTAATGATTGGAAATAAATTATTTAAATAATTTTGTAAGTATGATTCCCTTATCACTTTAATTTTTTCACATGCTCTCTTCCATAACAATGCCATCTTTTAGTATATCATGATAAATCCAATGTAAAGGTGCAACTAGCTATAATTTTGGAGAAATGAAAGAGAATGTGTATATGAGGTTGTCTCTCATGATCCTCTAATCCATAGTTTCTTGCGAACTCTTGTTTATGTCATAGCATATATGAGCCCAAGTCTTTAAGTTACATAAAAATCATTAAAGCATATCTTAACTAGGACATAGGGCACACCCTAAGTACAAACTTCCTTGTGTCAATAATTTTTTTACCTCATATCAAAATCTCTCCATAATCCTTTAGTCAATGGATGGAGTTGTGGTGATTAGATATAGTGAAAATAGACTCTTTGACCTATGCCAAATGGGGAGGTTTGTCTTGTGCATCACATACCATTACACATAAATAAAAATAAGGATGTAGACCAAAGTGGTTAAGTGTTCGTTTTATTATTATACTCATACCTACATGACATTAAGGAACATTTTAATATATTCAGATTCATCCTACTGAAGAATCACAACAAATTTACCTTTACTCAAATGATAGACATGCTTCACTTTATAGGTAGTATGTGAAACCCAAATATTGTAGTGTGAGGTAGTGGCTTTGTGCTTTGAATATTGATTAATTTTCATGTTTATGGATTTTATATTAATATTCACCATTCCACATTTCTAGCTAGTGATTTCATAGGATTGTTTCACCCACTGATTGCATGCCACACTAGTGGTGTCCAATATGAGTTGTGAATACCCCCATGACCAAATTATTTATAAATTTGAATATATATTTTAAATCCATTCTAACATGATATTATAAATGTGGTTTATCTCTTAAGTTCCACACTTTATACATAAAATGGGCCTTGATCACCATATAAGGGGATGACCATGTGTTTCATACCATTATTGAAGTTCATGAGATGCTTCCTAAACTATATATCTCCATTATTGTAATAAAACCATGGTTTGGATAGTAAATATGAGTTATCTTTTACCTCATAAATATCAATCATCTCAAAATATTTATCTAACCTGATACTTAGTATATCAATGAAGACATTCCTCAAGATTTCCAATGGTTACACATGATTCTTGCATGTCATGAAAAAGACACAAAGAGAGGGTTTTAACATTGAAATGCCCATATTTAAACAAGATTATTTTTTTAATATATTAAATTCCATGATTTTACCAACTAGGATATCAAAATTTGACTATTCATCAATAGCTGCATCAATGAAAAAACTTCTATTTATCCCTGGTGTTTTTTCTAACTCTTACCTTGTGACTATGGGATAAGTGGGGCATAAACCTTTCAAATTATATAATATCATGTTGTATAACTATTTATTTAATAATGGAATCATTAATTTATTATTCACAAGGGATAATATCTTAGTGATATTATTCCCTTATTTATCTACTTTAGTCTATTGAGAGTGATCTTATTTTGATTTAGCCTCTAAGTTCAGGGAATGTTGAAGATCACCTTGAAAATTATGCAAACCTCCATGGATTATTATATAAATTATTATATTGAGATATGATATTATCAATAATTTTTCTCAATGCACATCACTTTATCTTTAGTTCACCTTGGCTCATATCAAGGTAGTGTCTTCTCTACATTGGTGGTCGATTCCATAGTGGTATCATTACAAATAGTGATGTTCACATTTGATATAATGTTATTATATATTTTTAAATTATAAATATATTTATAACACCCTTATCAACCTTATATTTCCATATGATCCTAACATAGATATATAGAAATTATTTAACCTTATGTTCACCAGATAGTACCCTTAAGTAGAGAAATTTAGGAAATCATGCTGACAATGTTCTAGTGAACCACACTTGTATTAGATTCATAGAGGGAATCATAAACAACTTATTCAAATTCCAATTCCTTTTTAGTTTTGTTATTGTCCATATCCTCTATAATCTTGTTAGAGGACCCAATTTTAGTTTTCCATGTGTCTGGATCTTTCACCTTATTAATTTTATAAATTACTCGATAATATTTAGTATTATGGGTACATAAATCACAAATTTTTAAATAGGATATATTTTATTGATTATATCATTGTAACATATATAAATTTCAAACATCATGGTCTTCATAATAGATCTCATAGTATGCAAAAGGTGACTGAATGATCCATCATGAAAAATGTTTCTTATAATGACCCTCACCATCATAGTCAACACACTATAAGATTATAGTATCATGCACACTATTGCTATCCAAAATATACATCTAAAAAAATATGGATTTGGTTTTGGCTTTAATGACATGGATAAATTTATAGTCCATGCTTCACATGACCTCATATCTTAATGCAGCCTCCAAGGCTTCACATAGATTTCATGGAAATAATATATATATAAGAGATGATAATATCCCCCCAAAGAACCATTGTGTATGCTATTTCAGGTGGATATTTTTTGATATATTATATATTAAATTCTTATACCTTGTGTCATATGTGAAAACATGCTCCATCAAATCTTGCCTGATTTTTTCAAGGAAATGATTCTTTGTTGTACAAACTTTATTATATAGAATTCACTCAAAAAGGGACTCTTGAGTTGTTTGTAATATAAAATAGCTTGATTGGGATCAATATTTTAGTACCAAGCGTGGGTGAAATCCAATAGTATAGATATAAAATTACTTGCCTTATGCTCTAGAAATTTTATAACTTTCACATGTCAAATGAGTTCACACTTGTGAACATGTTATGCATAATCCTCTACCCCAATGCATGTCAGTAGGATTAGGGATACTTGATATAAAATTTATTTTGGAGCTTATATAGGTTAAATTAGATAATGAATGTTTAATTATTGAGTGGTTATTTTATTTTATATCTACCTTGGACTAAGGTTGGTATGAATGTTTCATGTTAAGGTTATGGTCCTACCTATTCTTAAACTAGGTTGTGATACAACATGAGAAATTTGGGGTTGAGCCTATGGATTTGTTGAGTATGAAATATTATGATATTAGTTATTATACCATTTTATGTAGTAATACCTACATGAGGAGTGTTTCTTATTATATTTGGAATATCATAATTTATTAAACTTTGAAGTGTTATCAACTACACTAGGATGGGTTCCAACATATTATATGGAACTAGTTATTATAAATGCCTCTTCCATAAAAAATTATGCTATTGTAGGTATACTAACACTATCCTAATTAACTTTATCTATATGTGAGTGAGAAATATGAACATGAAATTTAGGTAGATTTAAAGTGGTGACTTCTTTAATCTTATTTTGTATGTTTTTTGGTTCCCAAATAACTTCAATAGATCCATCAAGACTTTGTTACAACTCCTCACTTTCCTTATCCTCGATGAAAGACACTTCTTATGTGAAATACTCACCCACATGCCTTCCTTTTTATTTTTGGATCCTCATAAAATATATTGAATAAAACTCTCCCCTTTACCTAGGATCATTTAAATAAATTTCCTTTTTCTAAACATTTTCATACGTATGCCTTCTAAGATCTTTCTCATCTTATTGTTCCATTACATAAGTTTATCCTATCATTTATTTATATAAACCATGTCCATTCTATTATATCCTCCATGTACCTCATAAAAATAATAAATTATCAATCCATTAACATGTTTTACATGTTTAAATATACTATATGTTTCTTGATTTTGAATGGGAGTTGTATGATATATAAGCCTCTATGTTCTTGTAAGAACTGGTACTATACCTCATTTGGGAAAGAATATGTAGAAATAATGAACTCCCATAAGTAAATAATAAGAGTTACTCACAAATATACATCCACTATTCTTGTTTAGATAATTTCCAAACATTGTAGCCACTCTAAACACTTTTCTATCTAAGGGTATTTAGAACCATAATTTTTGCTCATTCCCATAACATATGTGATAAGCCATGTTTTACTAGTAACTTGTAAAACAATAACTCATATAATGGGTCATAAAAATTATCCTCAACCCTCCTAGAAGGATACTAATTACCATAATTTTGATGATATGGTGAAAATTTTATTCTACTTAGCTTGACCAATGCTTAATAGTCTCTAACAATAACCTACAAAATAATCTCTGACCACCATTGTTTCAACAAGTTCAACTGTGGGTCTTAGAAATATAACTAAAATTATAGGTTAATTTAGTTTCATGTGTGATTAAATATTAGGTTCCACTATATCACATCCTTGCATGTTCTGACTGCACCCACATATCACACAAAGGAGCCTTGTGCTCTCACCTAAGGCACATATAAAGAAACTTTAGGTCATAGTCAGGTTAGTTAAAAATTAATAGCTTCTTTATGAGCATGTTAGTATTTCAATTTTTTGTAAATTAACAAGCATTAAATAATATGTACTAATATTATCATCAAGATAATAACTAATATAAGGTTAAAAATCATGATATTAACTTGTATTTATATCAAAAATTTACAATTGAACATTATAACAAGATAGTTCAACAATTTCTTTTTCATATCTTCCTCCTCATCTCTTAAGAATGCAACATGGTGGGATTTTATAATTCCTAATCACAACTATTTTAGTTACATTCATTAATGGATGCTCTTGAATACATGCTCAGCCTTACTACTAGAAACCCTTATAAAAAATATAATAAATATCCTTAACAGGACTATCTCCTATATCCACACTAGAATTCACTATATTTTATCTTAATTTTTTTTATTACATCTTGATACTAATTTTACCATTAAATTTAGTTTAACTAGTTTCTCATTTTGTACTTCATGGCCTTTTCAACCTATTTCACAATCTTCACAACTTTGTGTTATGTACTGACCCAATGCTTCCACATGTGCTCTTATGACTTGGTTTATTCTTTTTAAGTGATCTAAATCATTTTGGTAAATCTTCAACACTTCATCGTCATCCACCATGATTTTATTCATATTCAAATTTTAATGCTTGAGCCAAAATTTTGTCAAAATTAGGGGCTAAAAGAAAGGCATAAGCTAAAATGTGTTAAGTGGAAAATGATTAGGAAAATCATACATTTTTATACATATATAAATATTTATAAATTAATTTGGGATTCATTCTGGGATTTGGGGAGTTTAGAGAGAGATGTGAAGAGGAGAGATAGGATCTTGGTTTAAGGGAAAATACTACAAGACCTTGATCTATTATGACATTCTCATATTTAAACCCTCTTTATTTTGATTTTTTATGTATTTAATTGATTAGTACATATGTGTAATAATTATGTATTTAGTTTGTGTATATTGATAAAGTATTTATCTCCTACCTTTGAATCCATTAAAAAAAAATTGGGCCTATGTGTTTTCCTTTGTAGTTGTTTTGATTGTGTTGGGGGGAAATATTTAAGAGATTATTATTGTGTTAAAATTTTTATTTTGAAAATTCCTAAGTTGGGATCATATGAAGGAGTTGAGGAAAGTGGTCACCCCCTTTATTTTTTCTTGAGGCATAATCTTATTTTGGTGAGAGTGGGGCATGTATGGGCAAGCCATGTAACCAATCCATCCACTCATTTTCATGGAAATTAGGGATGATTTGGTGTATAAGTTATGGGGGATGTATGGTTGTGGGGATGTTTTTTTATGTGGAAATGATCGTGGATGCATTGTTGTGGTGGATGTGGTCAAAAATAATTATTTGAAGGAGAAATGTGTGTGTGTGTGTGTGTGTGTGTGTGTGCATCCACATATATGTGTTTCTATGTGCACATGCATGTGTGTGTGTGTGTGTGTGAATGCATGCACACACATGTGTGTATATTTATTTTAAAATTATAATTAATCATAAAAAATTTATACAAAGAAGTAGGATACCATTTTAAAATTAAATGAAATAAAAATATAAATAATAATATGAATATATATAAAATATTTTTTATATATTTTATTCTTAGTGAAAAAATTTAGCCATAATATCAAACATATGGTAATATATTAAAATTATATATAACTTCTTTTTATTTTATATATAAGAGTTAGATAAAGGCAAACCATAATATTTTCATTATGGAGGGGATGGAAAAAATCATTCCAAACTAAAATAGGAAGGGGTGACATGCATTGGATAATACCACCACCATATAATGATGATGAGACTGTCATAGTCCCACTGTCAGACTATGCAACAATGGAGGATCTAACCTGCTCTCATACCTTGAATTTAGTGGGTGATTTGATACCCACCACATGTTATTTTTATTATATAAAAAAAATATTTTATAATAAATAAATAATACATAATAAAATATATATACTATATAATAAGTAAATCTTCACACACACACACACACACACACACACACACACACACACACACACACAATTATATATACATACCTATGTGTGGGGGTGTTTCAAGTTCATATATATCTTCATATAATATTGATATGTTTGAGATATTTTTTATTGAAAAAAATGTATATATCTTTCCAAATTTGAACCTCCTTCCTAAACTCTAGCTTGCTAAAACAGGGAGGAGGGATAATTTACAAATAAAATAATATAGATACGAGGGAAAAATACTTTAAAAAGATTATGAAATTTAAAATAAATGGTGAGCATGGTGGCCATTTTTCTTTTCTAAAAGTGAGATGAAAAGTATTAAAAAAACTCCTCCAAACCTCTCTCTTCCTCTCAAAATAGATTTAAAATGAAAACCTACAGGTTGAGAAAAGTTTTTTATTCATCCATATGGTTGACTAGGGCATATTTAGGTTTTTTCCAATCCAATGGTGAGATTATTTTATATCCAATGGTGAATATGTATTTATCCATTTTGGAGGGAAAAACCATTTTGACTTAATTTGACTCTTTATATTTTATTAATGGGATAAATAAGTTGCATTATGCTTGTGCACACTTAAAATAAGTTTTTTCATATAAAATTATTTTTGTGACCCCATTTCTAATTTGTTATTAACTTACATTATGTGAACACTTTATAAAGTAGCATTATTTTTATTTTAGTGACCCATATGTGACATTTATGAGAACATAGGGATTAAAACTAAAAAACCTATGATATTAATTTGAAGTGGTGTTTGAACCTTAGATGCTATCTTAAGACTCCCATTTTAAATTTGTAAATTAATAATATTTTTATGTTGGTGGTTTTAACCTTGTGTAACCATTAGACATTGTCATGCATGTTGTCTCCACCTTATGTCCCAGGAAAGTTTTGGGATGCTTTCTTTGATTCTAGGAAAACATAGTGTGGGGTGAAGTACATATGTAATTTAAAAATAATAGTGGTATTATTATTATTATTATTATTATTATTATTATTATGTAGTGTGATTTTCATGTTTATATTTTGGGATTGACAAATAATATATATTTTTTATAAGTTTTGAGGTGTTTTTTAAGGATAAATAAACCAATTTAGACCTATGAGCGAGTGATATTATCATTTAAAAATGAAAAAAGTGTATAAGTTTTCAAAAGGTAAATTAAGGATTCAAAACTAAGAATAAGGGCGTTGTGCTGAATTTAGGTATTTAAAAAGTAAAAGCAATTAAATTAATCTATGATTTTAACATATTTAATAGATATAAATATATACTAGTGAAAAAATAATAAGGTAAAAAAAAAATCATATGGTTCCACCTACCATAAAGCCACAAAAAGTGAATGATTGAGATCTGATGAGAATTTCCACAACCACCTATTAATTCAAGTTAGATCTGTACTAGTAATATGTTGTTGATTAAAATTAGATTCAAAGTAGTAAGAAACCCATTTATCTAGTATAATAAGAACATTAAGATTCATATCAAGATTATACTTGTATAAATTTAATAAAAAATTAAGAAAGAAATCAGAGTGTTCAAATTTTTTTCACAAATTTCCCAAATTATTGTCCATAAACAGGACACCCAAATCCAAGCCTTAATATTCTTATGAAGAATATAGTGATACCATGTTTTAACCATGTATAGTAGCACATAATAATTAAAATGAGGTTTTTAATGTGGTCAAAGATTTAAATCTCCTCTATGCCTAATCAATTTAACTCAAACTCTAGAGGATTACTAATTAGACCTGATATCAATCAAGAATGTTTGACTTCACAAAGAAACTACAAAACTAAAGGTATTCACATCTCTCTCTCTCTCTCTCTCTCTCTCTCTCTCTCTCTATATATATATATATATATATATATATATATATATATATATATATATATATATATATAGATAACTAAAATATGCCAAGAGATGATATGTTATACTCCCTAAAGGTGAATATGATTGAACACAATATTAATTTGGTTTTTCATTATTTTTCTAAACTTCTTGAGATAAAAATGAAATATGAATAAACTAGTGCCAAAAAGTGTATAGATGGAAATAATATTTGTGATGTATTGAAATATTAAGTTGAGGATTCACATAGGTATAATAACAAATGAGACATCAATGAATACACCATTATAATTTATATGCTTATATTTAAGATTAGAATGTTGATTTTGAATAGGTTATATGGTACATGTAGAATTGGCCATGCCAATGGATTGTATTTTCAATTTATTGATATGATCATAAACTATAATGAGATCATGAGATCCCCACATCTAGGGAAAAGATTTCATATAATGTCTTATATTGTGGATATGTGTTGTGAAATAATGAAATTTCATAGTGTTAATTTTATGGATTTGCTTCATCCTACAAAAACTCCAAATTATGTACTTTATCATATGATATATGTATATAAGTACCAATAACATATCACATTGATATTTAATTATTTATACCCTACCATTTTACATGTAATCAATGAGGATCTCATGCTTCATATTTTAGACTTAAGGAGGGAAAGTATCAATAAAATAGGAGCTTATTCATATTATGCACACCAAACTATACTAGGAATATAACAAGTTACAAAAGAACCCAATAAACTACCTTACCATGTTTTAATCAAAAAATATAGATATATAGATACCCATCAATATGTGAATGGAGTGGAAAGGATTTTTAATACTAGTAAAACAACACCCACATACTCAATGTTACTATGATTTTGAGACTATCAATGGGATAAATACCTAAGGCTAGTTCAATTTTCACAAAAATGAAAATGATGAATTTTGAGAATGGTGAAATGATAAATTGGGATCTAAATGAAAACATTACCAAATATTTGAGGACCATGAATAATGAATCACTATGGATTATTCACATAAAAAATATATAAATGAATTATATAATTTCAATACATTGAATGATATGGAAGTGGATATAATCTAAAGGAAGAAGGCTTGTACACCTCTCCACCTCATTTTTGTATGATTGAAGTTAAACCTCATGCAATAGATATGAATGTGGAATCATAAATTCAACAATAGGAGAACCATAACAAGGAAAAGTTTGTTGTGATGGAAAACTATTGAGAGGGTTAAACCTAAATTTAGAATTGATAGTGGCTAATAAATTGGTCTATTTTCCTTAGGTAACAAGTTCCCTGGTCACTAACCTAGTTGATTTATTTAATCCTTCATTCTTATAAATTTTTATTTTTTATAGGGCCATTATTATTTTTTTAATATTGGTAAAAGAGTTGTTTAAATAAGTACCCTATATTTTAAATGAATCATGCATACTTGTCCTAAAAGCTATATATTATAGAAGAGTCTATTTAAAACATCAAAAACCTTAAAGTGATAGTAAAACAAAAAGAAAAAAAATAAACAAAGAGACCAAGCAAGAAACAATAATCATTCATCTTTTTTGTTGATAAATGCATCCTTCTAGTTATTCATTATCATATTAACTACCCTTTCCATTTTAATAAGATATTGGGTATGTTTTTCATCTTCCATCTCCTTTGATTTACTTTTGAATATTTTATTCAGGTCGCTCAAGCTCTCCTCATCTTGATTTATTTTAATGAGAAACCTAAGTCCATCCATACTCATTAAGTAGTTCTACATAGCTACCTTGATAAATTCAACTAAAATGCCCAAATTTTACTTGATGGTTTTGTTTTATTTCTCTAGGTTGTTAACTTTGTCTTTCAATATGTTAATATAAGTTGACACTTCTAACAAATATTCTTTTGTACATGAAATACCTTCTTCTTTCTTCAAATTCCTGATAGTATTATTAATTATGTTGTTGTCTATCATAATTTTTTAAAAATATCTCTATGAAGATATAGTTCTCATTCCAATTTAGTGTTATTACTCTAATTTTTAAGATTGGCCACCACATTATCTAATTCCTCTCCAATCTTGTGTTTATCAACATCCATACTCTCAAGTTTTTCCTTTATAGCTCCCTTAGCTTCTTGAGATCTAAGGATATTTAGATGTTACACCACTTCAAAAATAATGTTATCAATCAGATTTTATCCCATATTTTCCTAAAAATCAAAATTTTTAGTCCTTAATTGAAATATAAGGACCTTTCTCTGCTTAACAATATCTTCCCTAGACTAAGAAATTTTAGCCGAGCTATGAAGGGATCTCTTAGGCCCTCTTTGGCTCAATGACTAATAATATATTCAAATTTATAGGAGGGCCATAATTTAAATTTAATATGGTATTAATGGTCCTTATTTTATAATGTATCCCAATAATTTCTAACATATCTTTTAATTTTAGTGATTGTTTTGTGTCATTTGTATCATTTACATTATGTGATACTAATGTTTCATTGTCACTTAATTATATTGATATATCAAGTGATAGAAGTATATATATTATTTCAATAATTTAAAGTGGAAATATTTTCTCTTTGGATATACGTACCTATAGTTCTCCTAGTATTGGAACTATTTCAAGTAACGTAAGTGTTGTAATTATCTCCAGTGCCCCTAGTGTTTCAAGTACTACTAGTATTTCAAGTATTATGACTTTACTAAATCATACCACTGATTTTATACTCCCATTTTCATAAAATTAATAATTTTCCATAAGAATCCATAGTTACACAAAATATTAGAATTATTTTATCCAACCCTTCATCCATAATGTTAGTAACTTAGTAGGGATGCCTATTTAAAAAACACCCCTATGCATTACAATGATCACTACCATGTATATTTACACTATATCACTAATTTTAGTATAAACTAAATCAATGTTTTTATTTTCACCATTAAGATACGTATTTAGAACTAAATTTACACCTACTGTATCCTCTACAGTCATGAGTGAAAATAATATTTCATTTAACTCTTACTTGATAACATCTTGGTAACCACTATGTCATACACACCTTCATCTATAGTGATCACCACTTTAACTAGTTTACATACTACCATATTTTTTCATCACCATTCCCATTTCACTCTCATAAATTTATTAAGTATTATTAATTATAGTGCTATCAATAAGTGTCATCCTAATACTTGTTTAAGATAAAAAGTAACTTATTTGAATACAAAGCATAAAAATTTGTAGAACTCATTATGTAGATATAGTCATTTATAACTAACCTAAGATAAAAATTAAATTTGAGAAGGATAATATGAAATTCAAAAGGGTCACTATAATAAAAATTAAAAATGAATTCCAATTTGTCATTATTAGTATAAAATAAAACATCTTCATTATGTCAAAGAAGATGAAAATAATTATCATGAACCTAATCGATGGTGATGATCATCTAAGTGATGATTATGTAGAAAAATGTGACATTGATATATTGGTAGATTCTAAAATTCAATAATCACAATACACATTATGCATGAAATGAAAATGAGATTCAAACATTTGAAAACTCATGTAAGGGTAAATGTTCCTTAAAATATGACTAGAGATGTGGAAACTACAATTACATTTAAAATTTATTAATTAAAATTAGTGAGAAAAAGTGAGGATAAACCAAGCATAAGATCACATGTATAAGCATCAAATATATGATTCACATTTTGACTAAAAACTCACCATTATTTCATAGGATCTCAAGTTACACCTTTTCCAAAATGTGCCTCTCAAATATTTATAAAATATTTATTTTTTAAGAAATTTAACAACTGATGTAAGGTATAGATTTTAGAAAATTTTAAAAGGTCTCAATAAAAATGTGTCACAATTGATTTTTTATAATAATAAAATTAATTACATCTTCACCAACACAAGAGTGCCACTATTGCATAAATCAAGTGAAAATCTAGTAGCACCACAATATTTCAATAAATGGTAAGAACTCTTATGAATCCACTAAAGAAAGAAGTGACCACTATATAAATAAATGAAAATAAACATAAATTGGAAATTTTGATAGACATAGTCAAAAAAGTGGAAAAAGAAAATGCCTTGGATGAAAATATTAGTGAAGAAATATTTTAAAACATGAAAGTGGTGGATGGTGTATAACTTTAATTGAAGATAAAATGTATAATTGATGTTACACAAGTGCATAAAGATTATTAAATTTGAATGGAACCATAAATAAATAAATGCAACCAATGTTACTATATTTTCTCCTCCATGTAAGTAATTTTTTGAAGTTATTTTATGATTATTTTCCACATTTAGAATATAGATGACATTAAGTGACAAGATAAATTGACTTAGTGGATAGTGGATTTATTTATCTCTTAGTGAAGATGATATTTTTTAATTATGTATCACTTCAGTCTTACACACTTGACAAATATAGACCTAGCTTTTCCTCTTAGTTCTACACATGCCTTGCTTATGCAAGCCTCACATCTACTCTATCTCATTCCCCTTAGCCTATCTCTTAGTTTTACCATCCTTATATTGATGACATAGACATCTCATATTTCCAAAAATGCTTAAAATCTACTTATCTTACTTATTTTCAAGTTTTGAGCTTGTGCCTACTCTCTTTCTCCCTAGAAACTAACATTCAAGACATATAATAGTGTCAACATTACTATCCTATCCCAACACAAGTTTCTAGTGTCCTAAAATTCATCTAATTTTCAAATAAAATTTATGAAAATGGTCAACCTAAGTTCTTTAGTATGATTTATCTCCTGATAATATTGGTATAAATATAATATCAACCCTCATTCATTCCTCACTTAGCAATCAGACCAAAGGAACACTCAAGAAGCACTCAAGTTACCAAAATATTTCCTATTCTTACCTATTATAATATTAGTCAAAGGAATAGCCCAAATATAATTCTAAAGTACTAAAAGAGTGGTCATAAGTCATATTTTCCAAGTTACAATCTAGGTCACTATTGTATTTGCTTTACACACATTACATGATTAGAACACAATCAAACATGTAGGGGAGAAATACATGAGTTTGAGGCCCTATTTTAGAGTATTGTATATGTAGGTAGCACCCTTTAATAATGAGGTTATTACATGCTATCTCAACATCATGTGTCTGCTAACATATTTTCCAAAAGGTCACATTGAAGATGGAAAGCCAGGGTTTTACCATTTAACTAAGAGTGATAGTCCATGACCCATATATGAATGCACCAAAGCAAAGGCAAAGATAAACCCAAACACATATAGGTGGTCACATCCTACTTCAATCAATATTATATCAATACACTAGTATATAACATAGATAGTAGCATCAATGTAACCATATTAGGCTAACACAACTATCCAAAGAGCTAGAAGCACCATATCTAGAATATGATGATTGATCCAAAACTATCTTCTTACCTAATTTATTCTTATACTAGATACAACATTGTGTTAGCATTAGAAATAACTTAAGACTCTCTTTTATGTCATTTATATATCTAGCATAGTTGTACTTTCTATTAATAGCTTATCTCAGTTTTATAAAATTAGCATATGGTACATCTAAGTTTAGCACATTAATTGGCCTATTATAGATATGATATTCACCTTTGTGCCCTATCATTTATATATTATTAACCTTATATACCTAAGTAGGATTTATCAATCCAAATTAGGGTTGAACATTTGGTGAAATTGACCTGTGTGAATGATTTTTTTTATTCATAGGGTTTTAAAATAGTTAGGGTTTTAAATTGTTGTACTATTTTATTTTATATTAGTACTATTTTGCATGAAACATAGGCATATATTTATATTGGTGGGTGTATCTATCAAACATATTGAGCTTCCCCTCAACCCATCTAAGAGGTCTCAAACTAATGAGGGATCTCATTCCTTGAATCATGATAATACCCATGTTGACAATGAAAAAAAACCTGATAGGGTTATCATAGAAGAAGATTCTAATAATTAAAAAATGGAAAAAATGAAATTTACCAAGTAGACAATGACCAAGTTCATACATTTGCAATGTTTCATGAGAGAATTCAAAAAACCCTGAAGATATTGATAAAATCTTAAAATATATACTTGAAGCTAAAAATGCAAAAAAAATAGTGGATACATCCCTCCCCTTGAACACATTACAACTTAATACATCTAATGTGAACATAGATTATGTGTTCCAACCTTTGTTTCTTGCGACTACTATTGATACATCTATTATGAAATTACTCATTTTTTTAACACAAATATTATCTTCAATACCTATTACTACTCAAAACATGTTTCCATCCCCATTGGTGACTACTCAAATTTATAATTGAAATCCCATTGGGCCTATAGTTCAATCACTACTTCATGTCATAAATAACTTAAAAGATAAGGTTATAAAAATTGAACAAAAGGATTCAAATTCTTCACATCTTATAGATTCATAAGATGTGTTGCATAACCCATTTACAATTGAGATATCATAGCACCCTTTGCCAACTAGATTTGTTGTACCTAAGTTCACATTTTATGATGGAAAATGTGATATTGAACATTATATTAAAACCTTATATATGACATTCCTTTATTATGCTTCAAATGATAAAATTTTGATTAAATTATTTATAATGAGCCTCAAGGACTATGATTTGAGGTGGTTTTATGACTTACCTCTCAAATCTATGAAAGCAATCAAACCTCTTGTAGATGATTTTTTGGAACATTTTTCTATTAAAATTACTGAAGAGGCTTCCTATGATAAAATTATAAATATCCAACAAGGAACCAATGATCCAATCAATGAATATGTCTTGAGATACAAGACAATGATATAAAAAATGACCAATCCTATGGTAAACAAAGAGTTGTAAGGCATATTCAAGCAAATTTTGGTTTATCCTTTACATGAGTCCATTATTTTTAAAAAGTTTTAATCTTTCAATGAGTTATGCCATGTTTTACATGACCATGAAATGAAGTTTATGTCATTGAATAAGATAAAGTATTTAGAAAACACACTAGCTACATCTACATCTAGTAAAAAACTTACAACTAATCCAAGTTATAAGGTAAACATACTAAGCCTAAAAAGGAAATAACCACCATGGTTAAAAAAGTTACACAAAAATATTTCTCATCTTATTTAATGCACCAAGGTGATAATTTACATGTTTACCCAAGCTTCCTACTTCATTACTCCCATGGTTTATAGAGTGTCATCTTATATCTCTCCCTCCTCCCACAAAGATTGATGTAAATAGACCTCTACCCAAAGGATATGATAAAAATGCTTATTGTGACTATCAATAAGGCCATAGGAAACAAATGTTTTACTTTAAATCATAATATTTTAGACCTCATAAATGACCAACATATTACATTTGATGATCCTCCAAAGGAATCAAATTCAAAACCTCATGTTCACCATAAATAGAAAATATTTAACAATCTTTTGTAAGGCCATTCCAATAAGGAACCAAAAGTTCAAATGGCATATAATGCACATCCTCCTCCATCATATTGTGGACACACATTATTTGGGTTAAGTGGTACATACACAAGACATATACCTCTTATTATTCATAAACCTACCATTTCCTTTGATGCTAGTTAAATTAAGGATGATGACTTTGATCTTCATTCTCTATTAATTTGATCATACCCTGATAAACACCCCATACACATGTTATGATTGATAATGGTGCAAGATAAAAATTTTTCACCATGAAATTACTTATGCATTTAGGTTATGCTCATCATGATTTATATCCCTCTACTAGATCAGTCACAGCATTTGATAGAACCTCCTATAAGGTTTTTGGAGAGATTATTATACCTTACTGGTCGATCCTGGACATGTGGTTACTAATTTATTAGTTATACCTTATACACATGTAATTGACATGTTTTTGGGATGACTTCGGATACACACTCTTTTATCATTACATTCTATAGTGTATGGGTGTATTTAGTACATTCATGTCAATCAGGTAATTATAGTTTCTTGTATTCTATATGACAATCATATTGATCAAGATAAATTCAAACCCAAGAAGTTAGTTTTTAAGAATGTTAAGGATAATACACTAAAAAAGGGAAAGAAACAAGCAATACCCTTTACTAGGTGACCAATACTTGAGATATCTTTACATCAAAGATAGACATTGGGTTCCATAGAATCCTTATCTTTTATGCACCATATTTAGATATCCAGAGCACCTAAACATGTTCCTACTATTTATATTCTAAATAAACCATAGAATACACATATATGGGTTTAAATAACCCATATCCATTATTATTTTACTTCATGACCTTAGAGTCTTATTATTCATATGCTGAGCATCACAAATACTACAGTGATATATTTTGAACCTAAACATGCTCTTTGGTAGTACCACTAGTTTATTGCACCAAGTTTTGAGTGGGGAGATACCTATTATCACCTTTAGGATGAGTTCATAGGATCATTTTTCCTCTTCCAAAAATACCAAAAAAATTTTAAAAAAAAATCCTAAAACATTTTTGTCACCTACATGTTCTATTAGCTTCTTGGCATCTATGTGTCAGTTCAATGTTGAGGACTAGCATATCATTTAATCTTGCATACACATAAATAGGCATACATAGATACATGATACACTATGGGTGTTGTAATTTACCTCTACTCACATCACTAGGACATTAGGGGCATCCTTTTTCTATGATCTTGATAAACACAAGTTATATGATTCTGTGATCACAATACAATACCATGTCTAAGCTTACATATATACTTACACATGCTTATTATACATGTTTATACATTACATAAGGTACTTGATATACTATGTTATCAATTTTTTTTTCTAACACATTTGATCCATGGGACACTATGGCATGTTTATTCCTTTCCTTTACACACTTCCTTGAGTGTTTTGCTTGTTATTATCTTGAATTTTTAAGAATTTGAATTATTTCATTGTAGGTGTCCCCTATGCCTATGTTTGATTTATTATATGTCATTTATTGTTAAATGGACATTTTAATATGTCATTCCTTGATTTTATGGACATTTGACTAAGTCATGCCCATTTTATTTTGCAAACTTTGAACATGCCCCTTATTTGTAGTCTCCTTGGACTATTAGATTTTTATTTGCTTTGGAGAGCTCATGTGTGTGTGATTATTTTCTTGTTGATATTTTAATATTATTATATATACATTTCCATGATATTTATCATGTATCTTAGGCCTACATGTCATCACATTAGTTCTATGTAATTTAATGATAATTTTACCTTGGCATGTTTCCCTCTATATGACATATGGTTACATTGACATATTTTACAATTGTCTTACCCTTTTGAAGTGAGGTAACTTCTAGGTACCTTTTTTACCTCACCTTGAAGAGGGGACATATTAGTGGGGGCATGTTTGGGAAGCATTTTCTTCACACTTTTCATAGTTCTTAGATATTAGTGGGGGTATGTCATATAGACATGAATTTCACACATTCAACTTTTACATATAATAATGGGGGCATGCTTTGGAAGCATGATATCCATAATTATTTAGTATTTGGTAATTATACTAGTTTGAAAATTCAATGGGGGCATGTCATTAAATCCTCATACTCTTAGTGATTGGTTCTTCATGCTTCCTAAGACACAAAGCCAATGATGTGACTGTGTAGTTTTCTTCACATTTAAGAAATGGTATGAAAAGGTGTCCAAAACCCCTCATATTGTGAATATTTGTCAAAATAAATGAGGTGGGGGTCATAACATTACTTCCACACATCCATAGTTTCATATTTAGTAAGGGCATTATTGAGAAACATGATATCCACATTTATTCAATATGGTACTTATAATTTAAAGATTTAGTGGGGGCATGCTTTGGAATCATTTTCTCCACACCTACTTAGTATTAAGCATCTCTAGTTTACAATGGGGGTTTGTTTTGAAAACATGTCCTCTACATTAGTACTTATATTAGTTTCATATTTATCTAAATATAGTGGGCACATGATTTGGAAGCATGCCATACACACTTACACAATTATTTAAATTAGAAAAAAACACATACTTATGTGATTTCAATACACATTTATGGCATAATGATTTACATGGCACCAATTTTACACATAATTTTAGCATGAGACATATCTAAGGTGCACATGCTATCCAACATGTTCTTAATATTATAAAATCCAAATCAATATCATATTATAGATATATTACATGTATTGATACCCCATAAATTTTTATGAACTTTAGAGATCCAATATATTGTAGTAGTTGGTTTAACTTTTGGTATGGTTGGGGTGACTAGTCACTCAATACTGTTAAGCACGGGATATACTGAGAGGTGGGGGGGTGAATCAATATATCATATATCTTATAAAACCTTCCCTTTATTCAAAATCCACTTAACCAAACATTAAAGATATATAATAAAACTGAAACAATAAACACCACACAAGATAGAGAGAGACACCAAATATAATGTGGAAACCTAATGTGGGAAAAACCATACAAAACAATCTCAAGTATATGAATGAGCACCAAATCAAACAATATTCACAAGCACCAACTTACAGGAGCACCAACCCCTTTACTAAGCACCAACATAGTAACTATTCATGAGCACCAACCCATAGGAGCACCAACCCCTTTGCTGAGCACCAACACAACAACAATTCATGAGCACCAACCCACAGAAGCACCAACCCCTTTGCTTAGCACCAACACATAAACAATTCGTGAGACCAACCCACAGGAGCACCAACCCCTTTGATGAGCACCAACACAATAACAATTCATGATCACCAACCCACAGGAGCACCAACCCCTTTACTGAGCACCAACACAACAACAATTCGTGAGCACCAACCCATAGGAGCACCAACCCCTTTGTGTATACCACACAAGTATCTCTCAATGTTGTTATCTCAACAAATGATAGTTTATTACAATATCTCTTTCCTCTCTCATCTTTTCTCTTTTAAGATATATATAACAAATACAAATCATACTCATCTCTCCCATTGCTCTTCTAAGCTAGATATTACAATATCAAAACAAACTCTCTCACTCACATTACAAATGGCTTCTCAAGCCTTTATTTATAGCTTTCCAAATGAAATTTAGACTTCACCCTTTATGACCCTTCAATCCTGATGGAAAATGGCACCAAACTTGTATGACCCTTCATATCCTTGCCTTTGAAAAGTCATGTGGTGACCCTTCATGAGAAAAAATGTCCTTCCATCTTTTGTCCTTATCTTGGTGACTTTTCATATTCCTCAAAGTGTCCCTTCATGATAAATTGTGCCCTTCCTCTTTTGTCTTCACTTGGTGACTCTTGGAATTCCCCAAGATGAATCTTCATAGTAAAATGCATCCCATCCTTCTTTTGTCTTTACCCCATGGCTCTTTGACTTCTCCATGGGCCCTTCTTTTGTCTTATATGCAACCAAAAATATATTCATTAATATTAAATAAATATTAACACACATTAGCCAAGATATAACTATTACAAACATCATTAAATACAATGGGGCCTTTATCACCAATAATGATAGACCTTTGACATCAATGAAAATATTTCCAACAAATATTTCCAAGCTTTTAGTTTGGACTTGGTCATACAAACTTACTAGGTTATAAGTATGATTGGGTTTCACGGTTGAGCTAATCTCAATTAACAGGAGGCAACTCACTTTTACTTTAAAGTTGGGGCCATGGGCCTTCAAAACCACCCCCTTGTCTCTCCCTCCTTGGATATATACACTTTAAATAGTTATCTATAGTTATCCTAATATCAATCTCATATCCTTACAATGATACATATTTTGGAAAAAAAACTACTAATAGGTAAGTGGTTACATAGATACACATGTGTATTCTTAAACCTTATTCTTTCAATTTCAATCAATTTCAAGTAATTTTGACCTAAATTATATGCACTAATTATACATTGTAACATGATCTTAGTTGCAAGTCAGTCACCAAAAAAACACTTAAATTCAACTTCAATAAAGTACTCAAATTCAATCTAAGCAAAGACAAGGTGTGCATACACACCCAAGTACTTATTCCTTTCCTTTAAACTATTAATTTCATTACTATATTAAAGGGGGAAATGTATATTATATTTTGTAATTATGTAGCTCCTTAGTGTTGTGCACTTGGAAAGCACAGGTCACATAGCTATTCTTCTTAGTTTTACACATGCCTTACTTTTGTAAGCCTTACATCTACTCTATATTTTCCCTCTTGTCCTATCTTTTAGTTTGACTAACTTTATATTGATGACACTAACATCCCATCTTGCCTAGAATTCTTACAATTTACTTATCTTACACCTCTACAATTTTTGAGTCTATTCCTGCTCTCCTTCTCCTTGGATACTAATGTGTATGATAAATACTAGTGTTGACATTATTGCCTTCTCCTGATGTAAGTGTTCAATGCCCTAAAAGTCATCTAATTTTCAAATAAAACATATTAAAATGGTTGGCCTAAGTTATTTAATGTTATTTATCTCCTGATAAGATTGGTATAAATATAATATTAACCCTCATTCATTCCTCACCTATAATTAGACTAAAAGAACACTCAAGAAGCACTCAAGTTAACAAAATATTTTAGATTCTACCCTATTATGATATTAGTCAAAGGAATAACCTAGTTATAGATTTAAAGTACTAAAGGAACAATCATAAGGTCATATTTAATAAGTTACAAGCTAGGTCATTGGTGTACTTAATTTACACACATTGTATGATTCACACACAAGCCAACACATAGGGGAGAACTACATGATTATGAGGCTCCCTTTTAGAGTATTAGATATATAGGTAGTGCCCTTTGATAGTGGGGTCATTATAGTTTAACTTGACACCATGTGCCCACTAACCCATTTTTCCCCAAGGTCACATTTAAGATTGAAATCTAGGGTTTTGCTATTTCACCCAGAGTGACAATCTATGACCTAGATCTAAAAGCACTAGAGCAAAGGTGAGGACAAACCTAGAAGAATCTATATGGTCAATTCCTATTTTAGTGAATACTCCATATAGTACACTAACATCAAACCTATATAATAGTATCAATTCTACCATTCTAAGCTAACACAACTATCCATAGAGCCAGAAGCACTAGATTTAGAATTTGATATTGATCCATAGCTATCTTCCTAACTACTTTATGCCTGTACTAGATCCAAAACTATGTTAGCATTACAAATAGTTAAGTACTCTCTTTTATGTCATTTATATATCTAACATAGTTTTACTTTACATTAATAACCTATCTCAATTTTATAAATTTAACATATGGCATATATGAGTTTAGCACATTAATTGGTCTACTATAGAGATGATATTCACACTTATGCCCTTTAATTTCTATTTCTTTAACCATATTTACCCAAGTAGGATTCCACAATCCAAATTAGGGTTACACACTTAGTGCTTAATATTTTAAACATCATTGTGTCTTTATGGGCTAAGATGACCTAAAATTATCCTCTCTTTTTTCAATAAACAAGGAATCAAATAACATCAATTAAGTAGAGCCCACAAATAATTGGATGAGTGGGTAAAGAACAATGATATATGTAGATATGAAAGTTGGTATGGTAAAATAAAATTTTAAGAGTAAATGGTTTCAAATCCTAAGCCTCTGACATAAGGATATAAATCTCACTAGACCTCAACAAATAAATGATTGTAACTATGATTGTAAATATGTAAGTAAAGTAAATTGTTGTAAAGTAATAAAAGTAAAGTAAATGATTTTAAACAAGGTATGGTGAAATGGTAAACCAAATTAGGGTCTATAAAACCTAAAGTGATAAATGGAAAGTCTAATCATCCCTATATTTATACCAAATTATTTAATATTAGGAAGATCATAATCAAAGATACACACATAAACCCAAAAAATAATAAACAACATTTAATATAAGAAAATAAAATAGTACATGGATATAAATACTTATGGATATTTTCAAGAGATATTTTAGGTTGAAGACCTAAAATGGTTGGATGAATATCTATATATCATTAGTTATAAAACCCCAATGATCTCTCATGTTGAGCTTAAATGACACCAAAAGACAAAACCTTTAAGATAAGGTTCTGAGCCACTGACTCCCCAAAATAATTCTTGAGGGCAAAAATATGAGTGCAAGTAGAGCATGTGAATGTTATATCTCTTAGTATTGGCCACTAAAAAATAGTTCAAAGATGTTATATAACATAATATGGTATTATAGAAGATGATATAGTAAAAATATCATAGGATAGACTTATAATTGTATCAAGCTAGCCAATGCAATACAAGAGAGGCTTAAACATGAAATAGATGGTATCAACTAGGCATATATCATAGGATAAAGTGAAGATAGTAAATCTATATGTAAATTATATGGAGATTAAATATGTATTGAGAATTAAATGAGGACATATTGATAGAAGTGATGATATGATAAAATAGAATGCAAACATCTCTCACAAAGTACCATGAGCTGATCCAAACTCATTCATGGTACATCCTTTAAGGCTTGCACTTAGGGAGATTGATGAATTATAAATATGTTTCAAGGGAAATTATAAGTAAAATTATAACTTGAAAACATTAAGTGTATACATATGCCCCACCTTAAGCTCATCATGTGTCACAATAATTTAACACAAGATGGTGCTTCAGGATAAAAACATAGCAACACTAAATATTATAACTAATATTCAATTTTAAAAGAAATAAAAGTAAATAAAATTAACGTACATACCTTTTTGATTTTAGATGATGTTTTATGTGTCTTAAGTGATATAAGGTGTTCATCATGAATAATGAAAATCAAACTTGAAAAATAAGATAAAAAAACTTTTTTTTACAAAAAAATATTAGCACCTAAAAATTATCTATCTCTAATATTATAAGGCTTCTTTTAGATCATGAAAAATACCTACATAAAAAAATATATGGGAAATTTTGAATTTCTTTGTAAATAATTGAAACTTTCAAAATTTGAATTTTTTACTATAAATAGGTAAAAACTATTCATTTGCACATTTGCTATTTTTTGAAAAATATATCTCTTTTATCAAAATTTATAAATATGAGAGATTGAGGCTCACATATGAGGAGGTGGATGTGTTGGAGGATGAATTATAGTTAAATAAAGATCCCTATAGGTATATGGTACATTTATTGTCCATTTTGTCTTTTTTTGATAAAAATGAACCAAATGAGGAAATCTAGGCATCAAGGTAAATATATGTAATACATTTACCCAAAAATAAACAAATGTTGGTATGAATATTTATTATGCACCTTTAGTTAAGCTAACTTAGGTAATTAGCTTTTCTACTAAGGTTATTTAGTGTGTAGTTAGACTATACACATGTCTAAACATGACTTTAATTCTTACCTACACACATGTGCCACCTTAATTAGATGCCATATTTTGTGTGACCAATAGGAAAATAGAGTTGAATATTTAATAAATATTCTTGGTTCTCATTTTAGGTCTTCTCTTCTCACCTCTATCCCATGTGAGCTATAATTAAGTTATTATTCAATATTGGTTAAACAAGATATTAACATGGTAATAGAAACATTTAATGATAGATTCATAGTTTTATGATTTGTTTTATAGGTTTTTATATAAATTAATCCATATTAGATAATTTATTTAGTGTGAAAGAGCCAAAGGCTCAGATGTACACAACATAATTTTTGGTAAATCACATTCAATTTTTTTATTCATATAAAAGGCATTACATTATATAGTGTATTTTTATCCTAAAAATAAGGAATAAACATTAATACCTTATACCCACAAATATCTCACACATATTTCCTAAAAAATCTCCTTAAATCATTCAACCTATCCTATCTTCTACAAACTATATGTGATTTGTTCTAGGAAATCACTTACATTATTTGATCCACACACGATTTTCCCACACAATAATTAATTGATATCATAATGTGAATTGCTAAACACAAATGAAAGGATGAAAGCCTAACATTCCTCCCCTACTGCAAACATGGGGAGAGAAACCTCATGGACTAAAAAACTATATATCACCCCCCACAAGTTTAACTTGTGGATGCCAGGTTCACTTGATAATATGTCCATTATATTGAATAGGATATTATTGAATTAAATATTATCCATTTTATAAATTTTATTGATAATTTAATTTAAATTATTATTTTATGCTTTTGAAAAAATATGACAAAGGACTAGCCACCAAAACTAAATGACAAAATAAAAAGACATGATGTGACAAAACTATGACTCAATTTTTTTTTGACATTTTTAAAATAATACATTAAAAACACACAAACTACTTAATGAATTAAGATATAAATTAAAAATAATAAAAATATACACATTAAATAAAAATAATCTAATCATAAATTAAATGACTTAAATAAATCATACTATATGTGCTACGCCCTTAACCTATAATGCAATAAGGGATATATGTGGCTGAGTTATAGCTTATATACCTTCATATTATCTTATTAAATTTCTCAATGTTATTAGTATGGTTAGCCTATAAAATAACCATAAATAAGTAGAGTATATATAATAGGTAGTTGATAGTATTTTATCACCATATTTGTGAATTCTGTTCTTATTGCATTGTTGTAGAGGTTGACCCCTTGAAGTGGCTCAGTCATAATATTCAAGTATTCTGATCTTTTGCTAATTGTTGTTTTGTATATACTTATTATGTTATTAATTATATAATATATAATTATATTATTATAAATCATCTAAGTAATTTCATTAAAAGTGGTATCATGCTTTACTTTGGGCATGTTTTTGTGGCATAATTTTTTGGATATAGCATCTTGAGCAATAGAAGGTCGAGAAACATAACTTGTGATTCAAGATGAATTGATTTTTTTTCATCACTATAATTTTATTCATGAGTTTTTTAACATAAAATAAAAAAAGTCTAGAATTTTTCTACCTTGTGCAGATTAGTAGTTGTTGGATTCATCTCTATGAGATGATCACAATGGTATATTCTATTAGCATGCTTTTTGGGGCCAAAATTTTTCACCTTTGTACACATTATTAGTTGTTGGATTCATATTAGTGAGGAGATTGTAATGGTATAATATATCAATACATTTTTTAGGGTCACAACCCTCCTAATGTTTGTGCATGGAAAGGCCTAACACTCATGATCATGTGAAAGGGAAATAAATTCATAAAACTCCTCAAAAAGATGACATGGAGTTATACATTTTTGATTCAAGTGTTTCAAAAATAACTCAACTTTTCAAGTCAGAGTTGTAGGTCATAGTTCATAAAGATGATATTAATGTAGTTAAATGGGGCTTCACGAGGCTGAGAGGGGACCCAAATGGATTATAGGATGAATTATAACAAATCAATAGGAAATTGGTCAAATTTTCATCTTATTAATTATAAAATAACCCTCCACCACTCCAATTTGGTTCTCCTCCAAAAAATCAAAATGCCAACCATGGTACAAATTTGTTGTTGCCAAAAGTGGACCTACATAAGTTTTATGGTGATGATCCACTCACATGGATTAATCAGATTAAAAATTTATTTGATATACATAAGACTCCCTATTCACAAAATGTGGTCATGGAATCTTTGTAACTAGAACCTGATCAGTTCATTTGGTATCACTAGTTATGTGCTCAAAATAAAATAAGGGTATCCTAGTTTCATTATTTATATTTTCTTAGGAGTTATATCTCCACTATAACAATAATCTCCATAAAAACTAATTCATCCAATTAGCTAAGTTTTGCCAAACTAGGACCATAAAAGATTGCATTCATCAATTTTATAATATCTCCTTACGTGTGGTAGACATCACTGAGGAAAATCTAACTAACCTATTTTTAGGTGGCCTCAAAGATAGAATCCAATTGGAGGTTCATGATTCATCCTAGTAATATATATGAAACCATACCAAGGGCACATATGGATGAGTAAAATGAGTTGATCAAACAATACCTTTCATTAATGTTCAGGAATGCACCTTCCTAGCATCATCATTTCCATAGCCTACCTCATTGAAACATCATCAAATTAAATAAAAGTGTGAAAATAGTTTGTGTTTTAGCTGCGATAGAAAATGGGGTAAAGGAAATTGTTGTGCCCAAAATAAGTTATTTTACATTGAAGGTGATAATGAGGAGGAAAAGGATGATGAGGATTAAAGGGAAATATTGTAAGAACTCGATGATGAATATGAATATTTTCAACATGTTATTTCTTACCATGTACTTTCCATCATTATTACTCCTCAAAATATTAATTTGGTGGATTTATTGAATAAATAGAAGGTGACTATGTTAATTGAATCTGAGAGTACACATAACTTCATCAATAGTAATTTTTCTACTCATTTAAACTATTTCATTTACCTAGATCTAGAATTTTAGGTCATGACTATAGATGGTGGTACCAACAACTAATATATAAAATCCCATAACAATAAGGTTACTATGGGATACTACTTGTTAGATTCCCCTAAGTATTCTATTCCCATGGGAAGATATTACAATGTTTTGGGAGTATAGTGGCTCACCACTTTGGGAACTATTAAGATGAATTTCTAGGAACTATTTATGAGGTTTCATTTAAAGGCAAGACCATTTAACTACATAGATTATAAGATAAATATACATAATTAGTTATTTCTCATTAAATGACAAATTTTTAGAAAAGGTGTTGAGAGATTTGTGGCATGATTATTTTCCATAGAGATTCAACCAACTGAGGAATCTACACATCCTAATTTGTAAAATGTGTTGGATGACCATTATATAGTTTTTGGTGACATTACAAAAGGACTTCCTCCAAGACACATGCATGATCATGCCATAAGGCTCGTTTAGGGAGCTACACCACCCAACATCAAACCCTATAGGTATCCATATTACCAAAATAGTTCAATTAAAAATATGGTATAGGAGATGTTAGAGACAGGAATAATCTAACATAGTCAAAGAAAATATTACTCCCCTATGGTCATGGTATAAAAAAATGATGACATTTGGAGGATGTGACAAACTACATATAACTCAATAAGTACACCATCAAAGATAATTTCCCTATTATAATAATTTATGATTTTCTAGATGAATTGCATGGTGATATTTATTTTACCAAGTTAGACCTTAGTTATGGGTATCATTATATTTAAATTTTTAATGAGGACATACCTAAAATAGTTTCCATAACTCATGAAGGCTATTATGAATTTATACTCATTACTTTTGGCCTAATAAATTTTAGAGTTTGATGAATACTTATTTTAGGCCATTTTTGTGAAATTTTGTATTGGTTTTTTTGATGATATCCTAATCTACAACAAAAATTTGGATGACCATTTGAATCATGTGAAATAGGTACTTTCAATTCTAGAACAACATCAAATTTATGACAAACCTTCTACATGTTATTTTATTTTCCATGAGGTGGAGTAATTTGGTCATATTGTTTCACATGAAGGAGTGAAATTTGATTTTAAAAAAATCCAAGTGATGATGGAGTGATAGGTTCATAAGACCCCCAAGAACCTCCAATGATTTATAGATCTAACTAGTTACTATCATAGGTTTGTAAAAAATTATGGTAGTAATGTAGCTCTAATCACCTCTTTGTTTAATAAATACTCCTTATAGTAGACTGATTTAGCTACCAAGGCATTTGAATAATTGCAAATAGTTATGTGCATAATTACAATTTTGGCTACTCCAAATTTTTTAAAAACTTTTATTGTGGAGTGTGATGCATCAGGATATGGAATGGGAGTTGTATTCATACAATAAGGTAGAACACTAGCATTTGAAAGTCACCAATTAAAGGGGGAAAATAGGCTCAAACCAATCTATGAGAAATAGATGATGTCTATTCTACATGTAATTAGGAAATGGAGACCTTATTTGATGGGTTGTCACTTTCAAGTAAAGACTAATCATGATAACCTAAAATAGTTTTTAGAATAATTATTTTCCTCTAAATAACAAAAAAAATGTGTTACTAAAATGTTAGGCTATGATTTTAAAAATATTTTATAATAAAGGAAAATAAAATATAATGGTAGATGTACTATCCTAGAAGGATGAATCAATTGAGGCATTGTTATGTGTAATGACTATTTGGCAGGTAGATTGGCTAGAAGAAACAAGATCAAAATGGGATAATGATAGTGTTACCCATGAATTGATTCATAATATTAAACAGGGTTTTGGGGGAGCTGAAAAATTTACATGGAAGGGGAATGCATTATGGTATAAATACAAATTATACCTTTGTAAGCATTCTCTCCTCAAAAATAAAATCCTTTAGAAACTTCATGCATCTCTATTGGGAGATAACTCATGATTTTTTAAAACATATCATAGAATAAAGCAATATTTTTTTAGGAAGGACTCAATGGTGATGTCTAGAAATATGTGGTTGAATACATGATATGTCAATAGAACAAATTTTAAACCTTTAAGACCCTAGGTCTTTTGCAACCTTTATTGATCTTTAGCTAGCATTGTGAGGATGTTTCCATGGATTTGATTATTGGGTTACTACGATCTGAGGGTAAAATTTTTATCATGGTATTTTTTGAAAACACACCAAGTATGCTCATTATTTTCCTTATCATAACCATTTTTTGTTAGTACAATAGCTTCTAATTTTCTCAATTTTGTTCAAAAATTACATGGCACTCCAAAGATCATTATAAGTGATTGAGATCCCATATTTACTAGTTTATTTTCATGTTTGGGCACCCAATTGGCTTATAGATCATCCTATCATCCTCAATCTTATCGATAAATATAGGTAATCAACAAATGTATAGAATGATATCTTTGCTATTTTGTTTCTGACAAATAGGACAAATGGGTTAATTGGTTGGCACTTGCCAAATGGTGGCATAACACTTCTTTTCACACTTCTTCTAAGATTTATCTCTTTATGGTATTGTATGGATATCAAAATCCATCCATAAATTCCTCTTTGATGGTACATCATAAGGTTTGAGTTGTTGAGGAACATATTCACCATCAATAGGAGGTACTAGTGAGTTTATGAGAGAATTTAGAAATGGTGTAAAATAGAATGAAATAGTAAATAGATCAACACCATAATTAGAGGCATTTTGACATAGGTGATTGGGTATTTGTGTGTTTAAATATATATTTACGTATATGTCTCTAAAAAAAAACTATCACCTAAGTATTATGGCCCTTATCAAATCTTGTATAAAATTGGTAGTGTGGCTTACAAACTAGACTTGTTGTTAGGATGTGGAGCTAAAAGCTTCAACTATTTCAGACATGGAGGAGGTTGCTGAGTTCCATAAGTACTGGCATCGACAGTGTGACCAACGTCAGTCACATACAGTGCAGAAGGAAACCAGCATCAGCAGGGAGTTGACCGACGTTGATCTCGTGTGTGTTCCAAAACTGTTCATTGCACGAATAGTTATTTAGTTAAACTAAGTGTTTGCATGTTAAAGGGATAATTATAGTCTCGAGCTGTGTGTCTAATTATTGTAATTAGAGGTCTATTTTTGTATGCATGGGATTCTATTTAAAGACCCATGAGGCATGTATTGTAAATCAAGAAGGCAAGTAAAAGCATTGAAGCAAGGAAGCAAGGTCAAGGAGATCTACAAGCAAGTAAGGTCAAGGAGATCAGCTGAAGCATTCAAGGAGGGGATAACAACTCAGGTTGTTGAGTTGGTTTTGGTTGAGCAAGAGAGAGAGGGAAGAAGTCCTTGAGGTGTGGCAAGCCTTTGAGGTGGAAGAAGAAGTGGCATCTTCTTTATTGTATTTTATTCTAGTAGTATTTAATACAAGAGTGTGTATTGTCTCTCAAATTATTTATTGTTTCAAGTTTCTAGTTACTTAATCATTCTGGTATAATTCCATGTTTAATTGCTTATAAGAAAAGTAATCAATTGTACTTCCTTGGAGGGGTTCCTAATAGTTGGTATCAGAGCTAAGGTTTGCAGGGAGTAGGTTATTGTTTGATAACAGGTCATTCACAGGGGTTTCTGATTGAGTGGGAGTTCAGTAATGGTAGAAGAAAGTAAGCTATGAATGGAGAAGTTTAAATGCAAGAATTATCAACAATGGAGGATGCAGATAGAGGATTATCTGTATCAGAAGGATTTGTACTTACCATTGGGTGGGGTTGCATGCAAGCCCACAGATATGAAGGATGAAGAATGGAATGTTCTTGATCAGAAGGCTCTAGGTTCCATAAGGTTGAGCCTTGCATCATCTGTGATTTCCAACTTATCACAGTGCAAGACAATGGAAGAGTTGATAAAGTCTTTGGCAAATTTATATGAAAAGCCCTCGGCTTCAAATAAGGTATTTCTTATGAAGCAGTTATTTACTTTGCAAATGTAGGAATGTGGATCGGTACATACTCATCTTAGTGATTTCCATGGTTTGGTAAACCAGTTAGCTTCAGTCAATATTGTTTTTGATGATGAAGTAAAGGCTCTCTTGATTTTATGCTCTTTACCTGAAAGTTGGGATAGTTTGGTTATGGTAGTAAGTAATTCTGCGTTTGCTTCTAAAATCTTAAAAGTCGATGATGTTGTGAGTGTTATCTTGAATAAAGAAATACGCAGGAAAAGCACAGGTGAATCATCAGGGAATGCTCTAAGTGTAGAAAGCATGGGGAGGCAAAGAGAGAAGATTGAGCAAGGGAAATCAAGGTCAAAGATGGGAAGGAGATCTGAATCCAAAGGTATCACCTGCTGGTTTTGTGGAAAGAAAGGACACACAAAGGAGTGTTGGTTGAGGGATAAAGAAAATCAACCTGAAGGTAAAGAAGAAGCAAAAGATGCAAATATTGTGGTATAGGATGCTCTCATACTTTCTTTGGATAGTCAGGTAAGATCATGGTTTTTAGATTTTGGTTCTTCTTTTCATGCATCCCCAAACAAAGATTTGTTTCATGAGTATGTCCAGGGAGATTTTGGAGTGCTTTATTTAGGGGATGGTACACCTTGTCAAATAGTTGGCAAAGGGAAAGTGCATCTGGAATTGCAGATAGGCAACACATGGGTGTTGAAGGAGGTTATGCATGTCCCAGTTCTGAAGCAGAGTTTGGTTTCTGTAGGAAGGTTGGGTGATGAGGGATACAAAATAACCCTCACAATGGATTCTTGGAAGGTTACCAAGGGTGCACTTGTTTTAGTAAGAGCTAAGAAAGTAGGTACTCTTTATCTATCTACTTGTATTACTGATTCTACTTCTAGTTTATCTACTTCAGCAGGAGATTCAAAGATGTGGCTTAATAGGCTTGGTCACATGAATAAGAAGGGAATGGACGTTCTTGAATCAAAAGGTATGAGTTCAGATTTGGAAGGCATAGATATAGTTCATTGCAAAAAAAGGAAATTTGATGCTTTTGACAAGAACAGGGAAGCCTTGGTGTTTATGGAGGAGATGAAGGACAAAGATCAGTCACAGGGGATGAATAATTCTGAGCAGGGTAGTATGGATAGGGGTTTGATCCAAGATGAGCTCATGGATGTAGATTTCATCACTTATAAGAACACACAGACACCGATGTCAGTCACTTGGAACTGACGTCGGCTAGACAGGTACCGACATCAGTCATGTGCAGACCAATAGGGTCGGTAGAGTCAGGCAGGAGAAGTTCAACGTCGGTCATAGAGAAACCGATGTCGATAGAGAGGACATCGGTGTCGACTGAGGAAATGACGTCGACAATCAGGGTCAGTGTAAGGAACTGACATTGGTCGATTGCAGACTGGGAGATGGCTAAGATCGGTCACTAGAACGGATGTTGGGTGGACAACAAGCTGTCAAGGAGTCTCAAACGCCCATATAGAGGTCAGAAAGGGTATGTGAAACTCATATTCATTTTTCACCTTCTTTATTTTATTTATTGCTTACTGATGGTCAAGAACCAGGAAGATATGAAGAGGCAATGTAGGTAGAATCCAAAAATAGTGGGAGCTTGGCATGGATGAGGAGTGTGAGTCCTTGGAGAAAAACCAAATAGGTATTTGTTGGTGGAGTTGTCAGCTGGAAGAAAGCACTAGATGAGGGATGGATTCCCATGTTAGATAAGAGAGTGGATGGATATGCGAGACAGAAGGCCAGGGTATATGGTCTTGAGTAGGCTGCAGGGCAATGGAGGTTTGACCATTGTATTTTTCTTTACTAGGTTGGATAATATTAGCTACATTATCCTATTACTGTATGTTGTTACTTGTTGCAGGGTTAAATATACAGGGATTTTTTGAGATAAGGGTAAAGTTAGTTCAAAGGTGTGTCATGAAGAATTTGGGAGCAGCAAAATTATTTTGGCATAAGAGACATGGAAGATCACAGGTTGATTTTGTCTCCAGTGGGAGTTGTCAGAAAGTTCAGATGTGGCAGGGGACTTGGATGATAGGTATAGCATCACAGGTTGTGTGGTGGTTGGTCTTTAGGAGTGAGCTTGAAGAGGGATACAGAGCCAAGGGAAAAAACTAGATGGTGTACAGGTACAGGTATAGTTGTATCTATTTATCTCTAAGTGGGAGATTGTTAGGATGTGTAGCTAAAAGCTTCAACTGTTGTAGACATGGAGGAGGTTGTTGAGTTCCAAAAGTACCAGTGTCAGCAGTGTGATTGACATTGGTCACATATAGTGCAAAAGGCAATCAACATCAGTAGGGAGTCTGCCGACGTCGGTCAACACTAGTCAAATAGGGATCGACGTCGGTCGCCTGTGTGTTCCAGAACTGTTTGTTGCAAGAATAGTTAGTTAGTTGAACTGAGTGTTTGCATGTTAAAGGGCTAATTATAGTCTTGAGTTGCGTGTCTAATTATTGTAATTAGAGGTCTATTTTTGTTTGCATGGGATTCTATTTAAAGACCCATGAGGCATGTATTGTAAATCAAGAAGGCAAGTAAAAGCATTAAAACAAGGAAGCAAGGTCAAGGAGATCTACAAGCAAGTAAGGTCAAGGAGATCAACTGAAGCATTCAAGGAGGGGATAACAACTCAGGTTGTTGAGTTGGTTTTGGTTGAGCAAGAGAGAGAGGGAAGAAGTCCTTGAGGTGTGGCAAGCCTTTGAGGTGGAAGAAGAATTGGCATCTTCTTTATTGTATTTTATTCTAGTAGTATTTAATACAAGAGTGTGTATTGTCTCTCAAATTCTTTGTTGTTTCAAGTTTCTAGTTAATCATTTTGGTATAATTCCATGTTTAATTGCTTATAATAAAAGTAATCAATTGTGCTTCCTTGGAGGGGTTCCTAACACTTGCCTCCATCTACTCGCATACATCCAAATTTCCATGTATCTTTCCTGAGGATGGTAACTAGACTCAAAGTTTCCACTTAGATTGAGTTACCAAAATTGGATGAATAAGGCTGAGTCATTATAGATCCTGAAGATGTCCTTCATACATGCACTAAGTAATTATAAACTAGAGAGACTGAGTATTTGATCAAATGAAAGAACCTAAATTTTGAAGATGTAACATGGGAGGATGAATCATTCCTATAAAAACATCTCAATTTGATTTAACATTGGGGAAAATAGTATTCTAAAGAAGGGCATGCTATGCACTTAACCTATAGTTTGTCTAATTATAGGTGTGGCCAACTTGTGGCTTAAAAACCTTCATATTATCTTATTGCATTTCTCAATGTTCTTAGTATGGTCAACCTACAAAATAACCATAGATAATTAGAATATATATAGGAGGCAGTGGCTAGTATTTTATCATCATATTTAGGAATTCTTTTCTTGTTTCATTGTTTTAGAGGTTACCCCCTCAAAGTGGCTTAGTCATAATATTTAATTATTATACTCTTTTGCTAATTGTTATTATGGATCTGCTTATTTTGTTCTTAATTATGTGATATATAATTCTATTATTGCTAATAATCTAATTAAGTTCATTAAAAAATTACATTTAAACTAAATACAAATTATGAAACAAAATAATATTAAATAAAAAATGTTATAAAGTAATAACAAACTAAAAACTTATAATAATAAAACTAAACCTAATACCTACAAATATCAAAGACTTTAAACTAAAAAACTAAACATTAAAACTATACTTAATACCACTTTCAATAACCAAAACCAAAAATTAATATAAAACCATGGATTATTTAAAAACCACATGATTTTTGAGAAACTACAAGCTTATAAAAAATTATTCTTTACATGGTATTTTCCAATGATCTCAAGCCAAATGCAAAGGGGATGATGATATTATTATTATTTCGTATTGAGAGATTTTAAATGAAAGTGTTTTTATATATTATGAACATCGTGGTTTATGTTTTCAAGTAGGTCAAGTTAGTTTGGATGTATAATTTTTCATTTTTCAAAGGAACTGAGTAAATTAGGGTCATAATGGCCAAGCTATTGTGTTTATAGGGTTCAACATGCTTGATCTATAGTGAAATTCCATTTGAATGTTGAATAAGGACTCGATGTAGGTTGTGATAGCACAACTGAGCCAAATGTTGAGTTTTTCCTTGAGCTAGGTGCATTGGAGGGTATGAGTTAGAAGATCACTGAGCTAAATGTCATGGATCTACCATAGAAGATTAAATGGTGAGGTATGTATGTATTATTAGTCTAAAAAGGATAAAATACAAATACAAGAGCTTATGGTCAAGATAGGGATGATGAGATAAATTTGCATCTAATTATCAAAACATTCCATGTAAATATTTATCAAATGCTTATAAAAACACTCATTTATAAGTATGGTCTGAATGATACTATAAGTGTATCCAATGTACAATATCATTAATCCATTAAAAAAATAGAATAACTCAAATAAATCCAATATTTAATTTGATTTTCATATGCTCAAATCTTCAAATGGGGATTTACGTCTAGGTATAACCTATGATTATGCTCTAAATTCTTATTTTCTCTATTTTTTTCTTGTTCTCCACCCTCAACACACACACACACACACACACACACACACACACATGTATGTATGTATGTATGTATATGTATTTATGTATATGTATATATGCATTTATGTATATGTATATGTATGTATGTATTTGTGTGTGTGTGTGTGTGTGTGTGTGTGTGTGTGTGTGTGTGTGTGTGTGTGTGTGTGTGTGTGTGTGTGTGTGTGTGTGTGTGTGTGTGTGTGTGTATACATAAATACATATACATACATAAATACATACATACATACATACATACATACATATATATATATATATATGTGTGTGTGTGTGTGTGTGTGTGTGTGTGTGTGTGTGTGTGTGTGTGTGTGTATGTATATGTATATGTATATATATATATATGTATATATATATATATGTATGTATATATATATATATATTTGTATGTATATGTATATGTATATATGTATATGTGTATATATATATATATATATATCTATATATATATACATACATATACACACACACATACACACACACGTGTGTGTGTGTATACATATATTTATATATATATACACATACACACACATATATGTACACACACACACACACACACACACACACACACACACACACACACACACACACACACACACACACACACACACACACACACACACACACACACACACACACACACACACACACACACACACACACACACACATTACAAATAGATACATACATATATGTGTGTACACATATATGCACACATGCGTGCATGCGTGTGTGTGTGTGTGTGTGTGTGTGTGTGTGTGTGTGTGTGTGTGTGTGTGTGTGTGTGTGTGTGTGTGTGTGTGTGTGTGTGTGTGTGTGTGTGTGTGTGTGTGTGTGTGTGTGTGTGGACAAAATAAATTGAAAATTGTAGATATAGTGGATAGCATGGAAGCTTGAGGAGAGAATGCAAGTGGATGGTGAATGCCAAAAAATGTACATATGGTATTCACTATAATTTGTTGACAACATGCAAATACGATGGATTTACAAAAATGCCATTTTTACATGGGTTGCTCTACATATCCATTATACCTTTTCTTCAAGACAATAATGAGCGGAGGGAAAATAAAGATGTCTAATGGAACTTGATCTGATACCAAATGTAGAAATTACTCCATATTAAATAATCTCTTTATTTTGAAACAAATAAAGGCTTAGATATGCACAACACAATTTTTAGTTAGTCAACTTCAAACTTTATATTCATATGAGATATAATATATTATATATTACATTTTTATATTATAAATAAGGATTCAACACTAATCCCTTATCCCTATAAATATCTAATACTTATATCCTAAAGACTCTCCCTAAATAACTCAACCTATCCTATCTTCTACAAATTCTATGTTTTGTTTTAAAAAATCACTTAAATTATTTGATCCACACAATATTTTCACACACATATTAACTAATATTCTAATGTGAAACATGAATGCCACATGAGAGGACTAAGTCATAACAATGTTTTTGAGAAGAAATGTTTTATATGGCATTTTGTATCAAAATTGACACCATGAGCTCATTTTCCAAACCATGTAAATCAAGTTTTGCATAGACTCAAAAATATAAGGGATAAAAATTACCCAATGGATAGGAAAATGTAATTTTCATCTCATCTATCATGTTTTTAGGACCAAATTTCATGTTTTATATTAACTCGTGATAAAATTTAGCTATAATATTTAATTATGGATTGGATATGAGTCCATTTGTTATACATTTTTATTTTTTGGATTTCATGCATGGAATTTTAATTACACTTAAAGGGTGCATTTTTTTGTCTAGGATAGACATTTATAAGGTGAAATGAAATGGTGCCTTTCTTGTGTTTTTTAGAACATTTTTGTGAATATTATTTTGTCAAGTACAAGACATTAAGGCTCAATTTTATAGGTGGTCAGACTCCATCAAAACAAAATTTTGAATTTTATCTCTCTCATATTTTTTGCGATCCATTAAATTTAAAAATTTAATTTTTTTATCCTACTTTATGAATGGTACCTAACATGTCCTCATTTTCAGGACTGTATTGAGAAAAATTTCTCTTTTTACATGACAACTTTTTGGCAAGAATGCTAGATATTTGAACATTTGGTTCAAGTATTAGATTTTGGGAAACTCATGCATACATTCCCTTAATTATTTATATTTTTAGACACTAAAAATGATTATTTTATTTTTGACTTTTGGCATCCCCAAGATCAATAAATTTCTATGAGTTTGAACTAGTGGATTATGTGTCACTCATGTAGGATTTTTTTAGATTGCTATGAGTTTATTCAACATTTTGAGAAATCAATGGTTAGTTTATCCTACCAATTCAACTCATGATATTTATGTTTATAAGTTTTATGCCTCATTTTATGAATCTTCTAGGATATATGTGTTTTTAAAAATATCATCTTTGTGTGCAATGCATGGTTTCTTTGTTTAAACATAATAATGAGTTTGGTTTCTTTGCATGTACATGGGTATCTTCTTAGGCACTTTGTTTTTTATAAAAAAATATGAGTATTTTAGTATTTTTCATATTTCAATGACATTATTTAGTGTACTCTTTTGTATTTTAAACACTTTACTTGAAATTATGATTGTCTCATATTGTGAGCGACCTCTAGTATCCCCAACATCAGCCAAAATTTAAAATTACCCATATTGAACCATGTTTATTGGTATCAAAATTAAAGGGATTATCTCTAATCCATATTTTGTTATATCAAAATTAAGAACATCATATATGAGCCAAAAAAATTTATGGTATCAAAATTACCATAGTATTTCAATGTTTTAAGTAGTGGATTCATACCACTTGTGCATATATCATGATTTTTTAACTAAGTGTTCACTTTTATTCTACACAACATCACCTAAGTGTGGATTAGACCACATTATAGTTTTGTGAAGCTCACCAATATTATTTAACATCACTTACTTCATCACTTTTCCATAATCTCATGAGAGACATCCATTTATATTACCATATTCCTTGGGGATTGGTATGCAATGTTTCTTAGGGTCCTTAATACATAGTTTATTAAGATCATTTTATTTTATTGATATTTTTACATAGGTAACTCTTAAGGATTTATTTTCAAAACCTTTATTTTAAGGGTTCTAATATTATCCATTTTTCTTCAAGCATCCCTATAAGAGGGGTGTAGGTGAAAATATTTATCATGCACCTTTAATTAAGTTTATAGAGGTAATTTCAAATTTATACTAGCATTAGTTAGTGTGTAGTTGGAGTGTACACATGTCCAAGGATAAATTTAATGCTTGTATTTTGAGCATGGTCATTGATTTTAGGTTGTCATTGATGTCAAAGAGAGCATGATTCATAATGCATTAATGACAAAGTGATCAAATTGATGGTTTGGAGAGTGTTTTTCTATTTAAGTAATTAATGGATGATATTGATAGTATGGTCATGTTGAAAAGACCCTATGAGATATTATGAGTACTTAGTATGCTTATGGAAGTGAAAAAAAATCATCAGAACAATCATATGAATGTCTAAGATCAAGTAGTCATCTTGATAGATAAATATGAGTGAGTAGATTTATGACATCATATTTCACACATGTGAAAGTCTCAGGAGTAGTTTTATATGGATGTTTTCATCTTTATGAGAAGATAATATGATTCAAATTTTAGGTCCAGATAGAGTGTAGCAAAAGATATAAAGGTATGAATTTGGATTCTCAGATAAAATTTACTAAGTTTTTATACTTAGCTAAATTTGTGATATCAAAGATATATGGTGAGAATTCAATTAGATTAAGGATCTACCAGTGAGAATTTAATTTGACCAAATAAGGATATAACAAAGCATGTGATCTTTTCAGATAGAGATCAATGATAGATGTGAAGTAAATTTATCAAAGGGTCTTGAGATTAAACATGATAGAAACATGTGTCTCAATATTGATGATTTGATAGAAGATCAATGACATGAAAATGTTCATAAAAATGGAGATCGATGGAGTGAATTGAGTCAAATAGTTAATGTGTTTAGAAAGCATGTAGAGATGCCAAGTGGCATGATCATGGATGCAAGGATCTAAGATCAATAATGAGATATTGAAGGTTAAAGTTAGGATACTTTTGAGGATATCGATAGTTCATATTTTTTCAAAATTTCCAAGGAACATGAGATGATGTCAAAGTGTCTGATGTTTAGTATTTACATAGTGACCATTGGAATTTAAATATTCATATTTATGAAGCAAAACTAGTCTGTAGTTTTTAAGCTATATCTTTTGATCCAAGATGAATTTCATGGTGGTTTAAAAATAAAAATTATAAAGGAATTTAAGGCACATATAGATACATTGGTTAGAAGTTTTCAAGGTTGGTAAGTCAAAGATATTGATCTCCAAGGTTGATTTTATTTATTGAATGCACTGGCCTATTGAGTGACCACTTTGAAGAAGAGTGTTATAAGAATTTTTAGCAGAATTAAAGAATAAAATGAGCATGGAGATGTTATATAAATATATAAGGATTATGAAAAGGCATTGGTTGTCATATTTTCCCCTTGATTAGTTATGGAGAGTCAAAATAGCTTGACTATATTTTGACTGTATATGACCAGTCTAAGTGGTCATTCTGAGAGAGTTTATTTGAGTGTTTAGAGCCTATGTTGAAGTGTCTAGATCACATGGAGGTGTTAAAAAGGTTTTGAAGGGTTAACCCATGTGACATAATCATATGGATATGTGAAATATTTGAGTAGTTGATTCAGAAGTTTGAGAGTTTATTTTCTATGTATGAAGGTGTAAAGAGTGAGGAGACTTAATTTGTAGGTTTGAGTATTGAGTGGGTGTTCCAGGTGGCATGAAATAATGAATGAGTTATAAAGGGTATACTGTATATAGGTTTTATGTGTTTGAAGCATTGGTAAAGGATGAAGGTGGTCCAAGTAGTCTCACATGTAATTTGTGAGTATGAAGGCCTAATTGTTTTAGGTCTCACAAAGACCTAATAGTGGTTTGAGGATAATGAGGTAATGACCGACCTCTAAAGAGTGTGGTTCTCATATGTAACATGTGTATGGACCTATGTTAAGTGCAGTTCAAGAGTATAAATAGGTGTTCAATATGATCTATTCAGATATTTAAGTGGGTTCATGGTTTCTGATGGGGTTGGTTTTTCCTTACAAGGTAAATCTTGCTAAATGTCTAATTGTTGTGGGTGCTCAACTAGATAAGGGTAGTCACTCTTTATGGGATTGATGTCTCACTAAAATAAGGGATGGGTGTTACTTGACTAGTTGGTTCTATAATAAATGTTGGATCTTAGTTTATAGGAATGTAGTCCATCTTATAGGGTTTAGTGGGTTTTATCCCCCAAGAGGGTTTCCCACATATGTCATGTGTTATGTGCTTGATATTGCTATATTTTATATGTTCATTATAATGTTTAATTTATATACTTCATAATTCTATGTGTTGAATGATTAAGAGTTTGGAATTAGAATTGGATTATCTAACATCACTAATTCACACCCCCTCTCAATGATTATACCTCTAATAATTGGTATCAGAGCAGGACCTTCTTTGAAAGATTAACCACTTAAAGGTGATCCAATGTACAATATGGATAAGAAATTAAAGAAAGAGAATCAAGAGTTGAAGGATAAAATAGAGGTTACTTATGCATGTATAAAATCAAGTGAAGAAAATTGCAATTAGTTTAAGGCATTTTTTGGGAAGTACAAAGGTAAGTTGAGTGAGTATGATCAGAATAAGATCATGGCCTCAAGCTATAAGGATAATAAGGATGAGTGCATCAATATCAATAAGGAGTTAGAATCCTTGAAGGCAAGATCAAGATCAAAAGAGGATAAAGATAAGATCAATATTATTGAGGATCAATTAAGGTTTACAAAGATACATCTAAGTTTAAAAGAGGAAGAATACAAACATCTCAAGACTCAGTTAAAAGAGACAAATGCCAAGTTGAGTTCAAAGCAAGGTGAGAATGATGATTTGAAATCTAATATTGATTATATAAATATTATTGAAGAGAAAGCATGTATATTGAAGGATGGCATGGCTAAAGAAGATAAGAGGGATAAGGAAACTATCCTAGTTCTTAGAATTTAGTTAGAGGCTACAAGTTCAACTATGAGAGCTAAAGAGGATGAGAGTAATAAATTAAAGACAAAGCTGGATTCGTTCAAGGATGAGCATGAGAAATTTGTTATCAAGGTAAACAAGGCTAAGAAAGAGAAAGAGAGGTCAAATCAAGACAAGAAGGATGCAAGTACCAAGTGTAACATGAGAATACCTATCAACCACCCAAATGTTACAAGGTATGAAATTTCATTTCATGGTCACTGCTTTGCATGTAATATATTTGGTCATAAGGTAATAAAATGTAGAAGTAAGAGTAACTAGTCAGCTAGAGGTATGGATTATGTAGTCTACTATAATTGTCATGACATGGGATACATTTCTAGATTCTACCCTAGAATACATGGGAAAAGACTAACCTAGGCATGGAGACCTAAGATAGTCAAGCTTGAACATAATGAACCTAAGAGACAAGATGTTATTTGGTTTAGTTGTCATCAAGTTGGTCATATTACAAGATATTATATAAGCAAGCTTTCAAGTTATAATAAGGTGCATGAACATCCTAGAGTTCTCAAGAAAGGTCAATCCTTGGTATAGAATCTTAAGGAAGTGAAGACTAAGAAAACTAATTTAGTTGAGCTAAAAGATCAAGGTAAACTACCTACTAAATCAAAAGAGGAATTAGATATGAAGAAGATTTAGGAATGCCAAGAGAATGTGACATTTATCTAAATAGAAAAGGAGAATTAAAAGTTAGTTCAAGTTAGGCTCAAGGAAAAGACCAAAGCTATAATTGAGGCTTGTTTTGAGGTATATATGGTTTTAAGAGAACATCATATTATTTTTGAGTAAATTTCATGCAAAGAACATCAGTTGTCAATGCCCATTGATGAGATTATTTATTCAATTGAAAAGGTGTGTCATGAATCTTTGTTATCTCCATATGTTGTCAATCCAATCTTACAATAAAAGAAGAATATTTTAGTGGATGATCATGTTACTTATCTTAAGCCTAAGAAGCAAAAGAATAAATATCAACATTAGATAACCAAAGAGGAGAAGGAATATGAGGATTTGTGGGAAACTCTTGGTTTCACATTATTCTATGACATTATGGGTTAGGGTGTCTCTATCTAGGCTTCAAAAATACACTTAAAAATAATAAGAATCATGGTGGATGCTAATTAAGATTTGGTTGATGTTGTAGGAAAAGAAAGAACTTTTGAAAATGTGATTAGATAAGGGAGAGTAATGAGTTTTATGAATCTACTCCAGAGTGTTGTGATGGAATGATTCAGAAGATATATTCAAGGACAATGATCCTAAATTCAAAGTTTTGATCAAATATAAAGGATGGTCTAGTTGGTCAAATGGTGAAGATTAAAGAGGTTGGTTTTGAAGGTCTATAAGTAGAGAATGAAGGTTTACAACTGTCAGATCAAGGATGGCATCTTTAATCAACATTTTGGTTCACACTCCATGAACCATCATCAGGATCTTTTTCATTCTCTCATCCTGATGATGGTTCATGGAGTGTGAACCAAAACATTGATTAAAAAATTAATGACATAATTATATCAAGAAATATATACATACTTAATACATGGACTATGGAAATATTAATACTTCAAGGATGGTGTGTTATCAAGATATTCTATTACATAGAAAGTGTTTGAAGAGTTGTTGATAGACTTAGCTCATTGAGAAGACTTGTTGAAAATGTTATGATCCAGGTGAAGTATGGAGTTAGGGGGAGCTAACTTAGATAGTTTGAAAGGCTTGGAGAGTTGTGCATGATGTGATGGGTGTGATCTGGGAATTTGACTCAAGAGAGGATGGTTAGTATGGTGTTAGTTCCAAAATGAAAACAAAATGAAATAAGCACACTACTAGCATAACATATCTAGGCCTAAATAGTAGGGAGAGCTTAATTAACAAAATCAAAGGACAAACACAACTAAAAATCAAGGAATCAAATACAAGAGTTCCTTCACCTTCCTTGGATTCTCCAAATGCCTTTGTAGTAGTAGCTTGCTTGGCTTGTGCTCATGAAGTCCTTGGCAATGAAAGCTTGGCTACCTCCATCTCTCCTTGGAACCTTTGGCTTATGGCTTGGCTTGGCTTGGAATCAATTTGGAATGGTAAATTTGAATAATGAATTCCTTGAATATATTTGAGAATAATAACTTTCCACCAAAATAGCTTAGAAATGATGTTGTGAGGCCTCCTATTTATAGATCTTTGGATTTGATCAGAATCAACCTCAACCATCCATCTCAAGATTGAGATGTGTTGTTGAGGATTAATTAAATTTTTGGAATTAAATTTGTAATTATCCTCATCATGACATTGGAATAAGGGGTAAGTAAGAGGCATGCAGGGCATGAATCCTGATATTTATGGCATTTATGGCCTAGGGATGTCTTCCCAAGAAATGAGGTCACTTGATGATGTAGATATTAAATATTCATTTCTAAAAACAATTTTTCAACAATTTTTCATGGAATTTTTGATTAGGTCTTGATTTGGGTTAATTATCTCTTAATCATGATTAAGCACTTTGTGCACAAATTACTCAAATTGGTCATAATGCCTTATTATTGGTCCAAAATTTGACTGGATTGGAATTAGAAGTCCATGTCAGATGTATTGGAACCATATTACCATTTAGGATTTTACCAAAAATAAATAACAAAGGCATGCATCTTGTGCAAAATATTTGATTGGAAAGAGAAATCTAGAGCACCCAAGTACAAAATTGGCATTTTGACTCAAAATGAGCTATTCAAAGTTAGATATCCCATAAATTGATTTGCCCCATTTAGGGATACCTTGGCCAAAATTGGCACTTTAATATGTCAATTTCAACTCATTTAATGAATTTTAGTATTTTTAGGCCAAATTATGCATTTTAGGTAGAAATTGGCCAAAAGCTTAGTTGGAGGTTATTAGTGGCCAAATTTAGGTGTCTACAAGGGGGAACATATGTGAGATGTTTTATTCATGATGGAGATGTGAAGATGTATTCTATAGTTGTGATTTAAATAAGTATGATATGATGACTTGATCAAACCAAGTTATGTTTTGATAAGGTATTGAATATTCATGCATGAACAAAGAGAGCTTATGAGTTTTGTAGGTAGACAGGTCCAAAGATCAGAGAATCCCAAGTTTAGATTGGTGTATGTCAAAGAATAGATGACATGGGATGGATCTTGATGTTAGGTGTAGCTTTATAAAACTCTATGAGTAGTTTTTTAAGTCAATGATCAAGTTGGAATATTGAGGAAGAGACCCTTTGTCATTAATATCAAAGGGGGAGAAAGATCAAAATGAAGGAGTTAAAATGAGTAAGAAGTAATTATGAGGGTGTTTTACCATCAATGAAAAAGGGGGAGATTGTTGACAATTGTGATCGATGTTAGGTTGTTATTGATGTCAAAGAGAGCATGATTCATAGTGCATTAATGACAAAGTGATTAGATTGATGGTTTAGAGAGTGTTTTCCTAGTTAAGTAATTAATGGATGATATTGATAATATGGCCATGTAATAGAGACCCTATGGGATGTTATGAGTGATTAAAATGCTTATAGAACTGAACAAAATTCATCAAAATAGTCATATAAATTTCTAAGCTCAATTAGTCATCTTGACAAATAAAGCTAAGTGAGAAGATTGATGACATTATATTTCATACATGTGAAAGTTTGAAGATAAATTTGATACATGGATGGTTTTATCTATGTGATAATATCATATGATTCAAATTTTAAGTCTAGACATGGAGCATAACAAAAGCTATTAAGGTGTAAATTTGGATTCTCAGACATAATTTACTAAGTTCCTATACTTAGCCAAATTTTTGATATTGAACATCTATGGTGAGCATTCAATTAGATAAAGGATATAATAGTGAGAGTTTAATTTGACCAAATAAGGATCTAACAAAGCACATGATCTTATCAGATAGATATCAATGGCACACATGAAGTCAATTTGTCAAAGGTTTGTGAGATTACATGCACTATCAACATGTGTTTCAATCTTGATGATTTGATACAAGATCAATAGAAAGTTAATTTTTGTATAGATGGAGATCTATAGAGTGCATTGAGTCAAATATTCAATGTGTATAGAAGGCACACAAAGCTGCCAAGTGGTAGAATTATGGAAGTGAGGATATAAGATCAATGGTGAGTGATTATAGGTTAAATTTAGGAGACTTTTGAGGATATCAATGATGCATATTTATTCAAAGTTTCCAGGTAGCATGAGATGATGTCAAAGTGTCTGATGTTTAGTATTTACATAGTGACCTTTGGAATTTAAATATTCAAATTTTTAAAGTAAAACCAATTTATAGTTTTTAAGCTATATCTTTTGATCCATGATGAATTTAATGGTGGTGTAAAACAAAAAATGTAAAGTACTCCAAAGTGTATCTCGATACATTGGTTATAATTTTTGAATATTCATAAGTCAAATATATTTATCTCCAATGTTGATTGTGTTTGTTGAATACACTGATAGATTGAGTGACCACTTTGTAAAAGTGTGTTGGAAGAGTTCTGAGTAGAATTGAAGAAAATGAGCATGGATATGTTCTATAAATATCTAAGGCTTATGAGAAGGCATTGGTTTTCATACTTTTCCCTTGTTTAGTTATTTAGAGTCAAAATAGCTTGACTATATTTTGACTATATATGACCAGTTTGAGTGGTCATTCCAAGAGAGTTGATTTGAGTGCTTAGAACTTTTGTTGAAGTGTCTAAAGAACATGGAGGTGTTTCAGATGTCCTAAAAGGTTCGCCCATGTGATATGATCATATGAATATGTGAAATATTTGAGTATTTGCTTTACAAGTTTGAGACTATGTTTTTATGTATGAAGGTGTAAAGAGCGAGGAGACCTAATTAGTAGGTTTGAGTGTTGAGTTGGTGTTCTAGGTTGCATGGAACCATGAGGGAGTTAGTAAGGATATATTGAAGACATGTTTGATGTGTTCACAAAATTTGTAAATTATTAAGGTGGTTAAGTATTCTCACATGTAACATGTGAGTATGAAGGCCTAATTATTTTAGGTCTCACCAAGACCTAATGGTGGTTTAGGATGAGGTAATGACCAACCTATGAAGAGTGTGGTTCTCAAATGTAACATGTGTATGGACATATTTTGCATGTGGTTCAAATATTTAAAGTATATTGTCCAACCAAGAAGGGCTATACCAAGAGAGTGGTATAAATATAAGGCATAATTGGACTAATCAGTGTAGTTATGAAAGTGTTGATTCAAGAAAAGAAGATGACCTTTGAAAGAGAAGGTAAATGTCAATAAAGATCATCAGAGATAAAATATGATCAATCATGTTTATATGATTAAGTTGATAAGGTGGATACATAGGTCATTAGACCTAATGATCCTAGAAGAGGCAGATTGAGCGAGTGAGCCCTTGAGATTGTTTGGGTGAAAGAGTGAAGGTGAAGAGAGGAAACAAAGTTGGTCATCATTAGTTGAAGAGTATCAATAGGTTTTCACAATGATCTACTTAGGTAGATGAGTGGGTGATTGGTTTCCTAGGGGTTTGGTTCCTCCTTTGAAGGTAAATCTTTCTAAAGGTCTAGTTGTTATGGGTGCTTAGCTAGACAAGGGTAGTATCTCCTTATGGGATTGGTGCCTCACTAAAATAAGGGATGGGTGTTCCTTGATCAGTTGGTGCTGGTATAAATGTTGGATATTTATTTATAGGACTGTAATCCATCTTGTAGGGTTTAGTGGGTTTTATTCCCTAAGAGGGTTTCCCACATATGTCATGTGTTATGTGCTTGATCTTGTTATATATTCTTTGTTCATTGCAATGGTTAATTTGTATGATTCATGATTGTATGTACTAAATGATTAATATTTTGGAACTAGGATTAGATTATCTAGCATAACTAATTCACCCCCCTCTCAGTGATTATACCTTTAACATTAACTACCCCCATATGCTACCTCAATTAGATGCCACCTTTTGTGTGTCCAATTGGAAAAGAGATGCACATATTTAAATTTTATATAAATACTCTTATTCTCCTTTTTATTTTATATTAAGTATTATACAAACACACAGATGTTGAATGTTTGATAAATATTCTTGGTTCTCATTTTACTTATTTTATTCTTACCTTTATCCTACATGAGCTATGCTTTAGTTCTTTTTCAATGCTGATTAGACCATATATTAACATGGTATCAGAGACATTTAAGGCTAGCTCCATATCTTAGGATTTGTTTTATAGGATTTTTTTAGAGGAATATTTTTTATGTGGAATTTTAGAAGAAAAATAACATAGTGAACTCATTTTCCAAGCCATGTAAATCACATTTTATGTAGATCTTAAAAATTCACAGGGATGAAAATGATCCAAAATGGAGGGAAATGACTTTTCTACTCATCTTCCATGTTTTTTAGGACTAAATTATATGTTTTTTAATAAATTTTGATAAGCCATTATCTATAATATATAGATAAATATTTGATTTGATTTCATTGGTTATATATTTTTCTTTGTTAGATTTCATACATGGCACTTTTATTTCACTTAGAAGGTACAATATTTGTCTAGTTGGGATCATTATGAGGTTATTTTGATTAAATTTGGTAATTAGATGCAGTTTTCTTATGATTTTTAGCACATTCTTCATGGTACTATTTTTTCAAAGACCAAATAGTGGGTCCCCATCTAATAGGTAGACAACCCCCCCCACCACCACATTAAAATTTTGAGTCTTTTTTTGTCTCTTGTATATTATGTGAGCCATTGGCTTTGAAAATTAAATATTTTTCTATCTCAATTTATGAAGGGTCCTAACTCATCAATGAGGATCTCCATATTAGACACATTCATATGATTCCAAGTTATATTTAAAATATCTTCACATCAAAGAGCTCATTAAGACATTTTCAATGCAATTTGAATGGGGCCAAATGAACATCGTATGTGAAAGTTATGGCCTATTGAAGGTGCCAACAAATAAGGAAAAATAACATAATGCTAACATCATTAGCTGACTAGACTTATATGACCTAAAACATGGATAAATCATAGGCTTCAATGTGGCATTCACAAATCTCCACCAAGTGCTATGAATACAAGAGGAGAAGTAAAAGTTTATATGTTTGATATTACATGAGTATCACATTAAAGGTGAAGATCCCATTGCATAGAGCTCATAGAGACATTACAGGGAAAGTTTTATCCCCTTATTAGGATACAAATCAAGTTTGTATGTATATCTTACTAGAGTATAAACTATAGGCAAGAGTCATTGCACAAACCTTTGAGAGAAATTACAACAAACTTGTGTAATCCTTCATTTGGGAGAGACAAAAAAGAGATAGCCTAAAATATCTAGAGCCAAAGTAGAGCTAGACCTCAGCTATACTTACTAAAATACATCAAATAATTGCTTATATATTAAGAGTCCTTTATTGGGACAATTTTATGTAATAAATTATATTTTTCATCATATTAATTGATCAATTTAGCCTTTGAGTAGACCTAGAGATGTAGCTCTATTTTGGGTGAACTTTTTTATCAACTCAGGATGTGGATTCTCTCTATTTTTTAGTAATTTAATTTAATTTATTAAATATTTAATTTTAATCATTTAATCCAATTTTCACGTGAAAAGATATAAAATTGAGAAAGTCTTTCAAGTATCTAGAAATTGGGTTTTTAGTGAGTGTGTGCATAAACTAGCATTTTAAAATAAGTTTGGTATTAGATTGGTTTTACAAAGGATTTGTTAACACTTTTCTATTTATGTTAGTATTATTCCATTTGTGTAATTTTTAGTTTGGAAGTGTAGGTTTCTTAGTTGAAAAATGAAAATCGTGGGCAAATCTATGAAGAGAGAAAGGCTCTAGGATCTTGAAAGCAAAAACTGATAGATTGAGGAGGACAACTCTAAATTAAGACAAATATTTTATCCCTTTGAAGATAAGATACATGAGCTGAAATATCTATTGATATTCCATGGAATATTTCTCATAAGAACCATTCAAGAGTTGCAACTTAAATTATAAGCCAAGGAAGATGTTTTGATAAAGTAATAAAATAGTAAAGGAGTGGAGGAGAAAATAAAATCTACCATTATAAAGAAACCACCCTATACCATAGATGTATAAACCATGACTAAGGTATGTAAAATAAATAATTAACGATGTTTTATTTCTTCCCATAAAGATGCAAATGCTTTTTTTGGTGAATTTGAGAAAATTACTCGAGGTATTGGATTAAAGTTAACTAATATGAGTTTTTATGGAAAGGGACTTGGCATCAATGGCCAAAGAATGACTAATACCATAGAAGTTGAGGAAAAACCTTGTTATGTAGGTCTAGGATGTGTTAGTGGAAAAAGAGAAGTTAGAGAATGTTCTAAGATAACTTGGTCAAGAAAATCTTCTAAAAGCAAAGATCCCAAGCCACTAGCTCCTCAAAAATAGCTTATACAAGGAGAAGGCACACCTCCACTCCATGATGGTGAGAGTTATTGTAAGATAGAATCAAGAAAGAGACAACCTTTTAATCATGGGACAAGAATAAAAAATAATGAAAAGAATCCCCAAATAGATATGAACATCCCAAAAGAGGAGGTAACACATCTTCCCCTCTTCAGACTTTCATAAAAGATAGCCCTAAAAGGTATGGAAATCATAAGTACTCCAATATTTACTTCAATTATGATAAGAATGGATTTGAAACAAAAACATTTTGGCATGCATGTCTATGTTTTTTTTGGGTAATGAATAAAAATTGTGTGTCCATGTGTTAGAAGAGAAATTTCATCCTAAATAAATCCATGTCCATCAAGAGGAAGGAGACTCATTGTAAAGACCACTTTTCAAGTCAAAATGTGGAGGATGGAAATAAGGGATTATTATCCAATAAAATGGGTACTCATTTTAATATGAGTGGACATTGGGTTAAAAAATGTTAGATACTTCATCCACAACTTCATCCAAATATTGTTAATGATGAACTTGTGTAAGCACATACAAGAAAGGAGGTTGTTCAAACCCATACAAAGCAAGAGGGAGCATATGCAGGAGTTGGTCAAGCACCAATAGTCCAAGATTTATCCCATGAATAATCCCACCTATCCATATAATATCCCATCAAGAGGGATAAAACCAAAGAGTAGCATCCACCATATTGTATTGATAAGAAATTATTTAGTTTCATGGATAACACATTTACATAGATGAGTTTATTTTAGAATGATTATGTATCACCTCCAAATCAATTTATAGGTTTCCATTGTTTAAAAATCATGAAGGAATCTAACCTAATGTGTATGAATAAGTATGGAGGTATATCAATCATTTAATATGAATATATATTAGCCATCCAAGTTGAGAAACACATTTTGAGCACTCCATTATAAGAGGTTATATCATTTTCTATTTTGTATTCTCATGTTCATGTTGAAAATATTGTTAGAATTTTTTTTACTAGCACTTATTGCATAATTTGGTATGAATGGTGAAGAGTCACTCCATAAAGAGATAACTCCAAATAAAGGTTATCCAAGATAGACAATAGTAGAGAGACATGTTGGTAAGCTAAAGTGTCCTCCAAGAGGGAGACAAAGTGGCATGAAATCAACATGAGAAGCGATTCCATGGTGAGTATCACTTAAGACAAACACTGTTATTTTGTAAATACCCAAGATAAATAATGTTTGTAAATGGAATTATGTTTACAATAAATTTATATTACATTTTATTGTATAACCCTAAGAAGGGAAAATTATACAAGTGATGACCTATTATAACATCACTTATTATGTAATGTAATTTTCTACCATTGTTGAGAATGTTGAGTAGCAAGGAGAATGTAAATGTCATATCTTAATGGGAGAGCTTCACCTTAGCCTAAAAAAAGTGCATTTAAGTGGCTAAGAGAATCTACAAAGAAGAGGACCAAGACACCAAGAGTGTAAGAAGGTAATTTAGTATATTTTAGTTTGGATAGTCAGCCTCCAAGAAAAAAGAAATAAATGAGCTTCGTGTGATCATGGAACAAGGTGAGAGTGTTATTTATATTGATGATTTTTCTCCTAAATCACAAGATTTTTTTCTTAATAGAAGAGAGATAACTTCTTGAAGGGGTATCTTCAAGTATGAAATCAAACTTTTGGTGGTCCAAAAGCTTTTTAGTGGGGAGGTATGATTTGAGAGGATATCCAAATTTGACACATCCATATAGTTACAATTTTTTTTGAAAATATATACACATTTAAGATCTCATTGAGAGATTTACAACACAATTTAAATAGGGTCAAACATACATCGTATGTGAAAGTTATGGCTTGTTAAAGGTGGCAACAAACAAGCAAAAAAATAACATAGTGCTGACATCATCAACTATCTAGACCTATACGAACTAACACATGGACCAATAATATACTTTAATGTGACATTCACAAATATCCATGAAGTTCTATGAGTTCCAAAATAAGTTCCACATAATGCATGGTCTCATGACCAAGTTACAAGGGATGAAATTTATCTCTTAAGCAAATTTTTATCGTTATCCTAACCAAAGTGGGATAAAACATTATCCAAAGTGTTAAAAGGTCCTCCTTATGAGATAATGCATTGAATTTGGATTTTATCCCCACCCCATCACCACATTTGGCCTATTTTTAAGTTCCAACAACAAACTACACCATATTTGGAAAACTAAAATCAAGACTTTATATTTATCACTTAATTTTGGGATTCTTACTAAAAATAAAGGATATGAGGCATTTTACAAGGGGTTTTGAATTTGTAACCCTATGAAAAATGGATAAATATTTAACCCATAAATAAAGGGCCTTGGAAACACTATAAAATATAAATATTGTAATTATTAATAGAGAAGAGAGCTTGTAAGCTTAAATCCTTTGTGAAGGAGAATAAGAGGAGAAAGCAAAGTTTTTACGTATGACATTATAGGAGTATCACATTGAAGGCCAAGATCCCATTGCATATGCCTCCTAAAGGCATTATAGGGAATTTAGCAACTTATTGGGAGACAAAGGAAGTTTGTATGTTTATCTTGCGAGAGTAATAATTATAGGTCAAGAACCATTGCATATACCTCTAAAAGACATTACAATGAACTTGTGTAGACCCTTATTTTAGAGAGATAAGAGATAGTCTATAAGAGCCAAAGCTACATCCATATCAAAAGCTAGATCTAGAGCTAGACTTCCTAAAGGACATTAGACACTTGTTTGCATATCGATAGCCCTTTATTTAAAGAATTTAATGTAATAAATGGTATTTCTACATCTTTTTAATTGATCAATTTAAAATTTGAGTAAACTCAGAGATGTAACCTTATTTTGGGTGAAATCTATTATCATCTTAGTTTGTGGATAGTTTTTATTCTTTAATACTTGTTTTTTTTAATTTCAACTTTTAAATAATGAATGTTAATCATATAAGCCAATTTTCACATAAAAAAATGAAAATTGAGAAAGTTACCATTTTTGGATCACTAGCATGGCCTCATTTCTAAGATCATATTGATAAAATTCTTGTCTCTTTTTATTTGGCACCTTTCTAGTAAGACTCCTATATTTTTAAACATTTTTTTCAAGTAGTGGATTTTGGGCCACTTGTGCATACATTTCCTTCATTGCTTTTATTTTTTGACACTATAAATGATAATTGTTATTTGTGAATTATAGCATCTCCAACATGAATCAATTTATATGTGTTTGAAGTAGTGGAATTTGGGCCACTCGTACAATAATATTTTGAATTATTGTGATTTTCACCATCTTGAGCAATCAAAGACTAGTTTACCTTTTTACTTCCACTCATGCCATTTATTTTGAGATATTTTAGGCCCATTTTATTTGCTTAGTTACATTTTATGGTAGATACTATTTTATAAAAATAATAACCTTTATATGTAATGTGTGCTTTTTTTTTTAGCATAATAACTTATTTGGATTCCTCGCGTGCACATAGGTATCTTGTTAGGCACCTTTTTTATAGAACCCATATGAGGATTTTAGTATGTCTCATATTATAATGGAATTACTTGGTGTAATATCATGTATTTTCAACACTTACCTTGATACCATTACTATTTTTTTTTATGTGTGACATCTAGTATCCCCAATATCAACCAAGATTCAAAATTACCCATAGGTAGCCATATTTTTTGGTATAAAATATTATAACATAATATTTAAGACATTTTGGTGGTATCAAAATTTAGAACACCATATATAAGTGAATATTTTTTTATGGTATCTTAATTATCGTAGTGTTTTAATGTTTTAAGTAGTGGATTCTTACCACTCATGCATATATCATGAGTTTTTCACTAGGTGTTGAATTTCATTTTTCACAACATCATCTGAGTATGGATTAGGCCACCTTGTAGCATTTTGAATTTCACCATTATTTTAAAACTTCATATGATTAGTAATTTTCCATCATCTCTTGATAGACATCCATTTTTATCACCATCTTCATTGGGGATGGGCATACGATGCTTCATTGGGTCCTTCCTAATTAGTTTATTTAGATCATTGTATTTTATTGATATTTATACATAAGGACCTCATAATGAATTATTTTAAGGATATATTTTATAATTATTATAAGATTATTTATTCTTTCCTTGAACCTCCCTAAGTTTCACTTAAGGGTTGATGTTGGTGCAAATATTTATTGTACACCTTTAGTTAAGTTGACTTGGGTAATTAGATTTTCTACTAAGGCTAGCTAGTGTATACACATGTCCAAGGATGCATTTAATACTTACTTACTCCTAGGTTACACCTAAATATATATCACCTTTTGTGTGCTCAATATGAAAATAGGTGTAATTATTTTAATTTTATATAATTATTGTTCTCATCCTTTGTATTTTACATTGAGTTTTATATATACACATAAATGTCAAATATTTGAGGACTATTTGTTACATCTCAATTCTTCTCTAGATTTTTTAACCTATTGATTTGTGTATTTTATGATTAATGATTGGATAATTATTGTTTTGATAAGATTTATTTTATATATTGATGTATGGAAAGTTATATGTTGTTGTACTTGTATGTTATGTACATAATGATCATGATTAATCAGTTTATTACGATAATATATTATGGATCTTATCTTAATATAGGATAACTACCTTTATTATTTTGAGGTGGATGTAGGATGGAGTCCATTCCTTAGACTATGATAAAAGGAGAGCATCATCATAGAGGGTGGAGAAGATGCAGGCGATAGGGGGATTAAAGAGTGAAATGGAAACCCTGCACACACCACATAATATAGAAGTTGATTTTTAATCATTAATTGATTTTAATATATTGTAGTTGTAAATATGTTTTTTGCATTTTAAAATTTTTGGTTTACATGTTGGTATCATACACAAACCCTGATTTATTTTTTATAATTGTAAGATTGAATACATTGTCTTACTTAACTTCATGTAATTATGTTACCATAACATTTTCTTTGGAATCCTTGAATGTAATTACTATGATGTAAAGTATTAACCTATTATCTTTGGTATGTGTGTGAATATTCAAGAAAATATCCATTTTAGACATCAGAATAATATTTCAAGGTAAGTAGTGTCTAGTTTATAAAACGCATTACTTGACATGTATACAAATAAACCTTAGGGCATGTTCTTTATAATAGTTACATTTATATTAAAAAGGGAACTTGATTTATTCATGTTTTAGATGTTTATTAGTTTGATTGAGTTAGGTTTTTAACATTTAATCAAGGCAAGGGTTAATGTAGATTTGGCATGATCATAATACTAATTCAATGTTATTATTTGGAGTTATAATGTTAAATGGTTATTATGTTGAAGAATATTTGGGAATTTAGGGTTTTTTGTGGGGTGTTATCTTAGAATCTTTGAGTCACTATGTGAAACAAAGAATTTGGTTTTAGATTTCATAGAAAAACATTATTTCATTCCCATATTTCTACCTATTATTTTGAGATGTAGGGACATTTTCGTCATGCTCATTATGAGCACATTTAGTTTGGCAAAGATATTGTCGGTGTTGTTGGCATGAAAAAAACATGTAAGAAGATAAAGACATGGGGGAATATATGCTTAGACACAAAACAAATGAAAGGAGAGAAAGGAAGAGGAATTCAAAGGGTTTAAGGAATATTTGGAAATAGAAATACTAATTTGGCATAGCCATGATTTCCTTTACCATATAAGGGTTTGTTGGTTAAATTCATAATTAATAACTGTGTGAATTTAGTCAACAAAGCTAGTAAATTTTTATTGAATAGGGTTTTATTTTTCATTATTAATAAATTTATAGAAAAATAGGAGGTTAAATACTTGACACTAGGAATGTGCTCGGCCCATCCATAGAGCCAAATATATGACTCTAAAACCCTAATTCAAATGGCTATGTATTCTAAATTCATTACCAAAATAATTAAGTATTTTGTTATGTTAAAAATATGTGTATTTTAAGAGGATTAACAAAAAATACTAAACTTGATTAAGCTATGTATACATTAGTATATGACACTTTTGAAAGTGGAAAGCCTTGCTGAGGAAATATTAAATAAATTTTGAGGGTAGATTGATTTAATGACTTGTTTTTAAATATAAACCTTGTCCTCAGTTAAAATCAGTATTTAAATCTTGGTATTGAGTCATTCCTTTCTTCATATAAATGTATAGTATTTTTTTGGTGAATAATTTGAGCCAAACTCATTAAATAAGTAAACTTAAATCATGGATGTGACTGGGTATGTAAGGTTAAACTAAAATGGACAAAACATAAAGGAATAAGAAATTTTAAAACCATAGCTATGATTTAGTGATTCCATGTAAAATGCTTAAGTTGAAATAATTCCTTTCCAAGTAGAATAATATTAGGTCTAGATTAATTCTTATCTAATGAATTTTGTGTATATTAATTTCCACCCTATTGTATAAATATACATAGTTATATATATACATTATGGGTCATGGTCAATTTTTTTGGTGACCTGTTGATACATACATACATACATACATACTATGATTAGGTATACGGTTATTTTATTTACATATAAAGATGTATTTATATTGTGTTTGAAACCTAAGGAAAATTTAAATGGTGATTATCTGATGATTGGGTATTTAATATAATTATAGTATGCAATCCCATTTTGTATGATTATGAAGAAGGATAAAGTTCATAGTAAGTATATTAATATTGTGTAAAATTGTTATATATATTTACACTTATTTTAAGAGAACACAGTATGACTTATATAAATGTGTGTGTGTGTGTGTGTGTGTGTGTGTGTGTGTGTGTGTGTGTGTGTGTGTGTGTGTGTGTGTGTGTGTGTGTGTGTGTGTGTGTGTGTGTGTGTGTGTGTGTGTGTGTGTGTGTGTGTGTGTGTGTGTGTGTGTGTGTGTGTGTGTGTGTGTGTGTGTGTGTGTGTGTGTGTGTGTGTGTGTTGTGTGTGTGTGTGTATTTATGATTATGTGAAATTTGATATACTATGTTGTGGTTTGTTGGTTATATAGAAATTGAACACAACATTAAAACTAATGTTTAATCTCTTTTATGTATTGGAAAGAATTAAATATATTTGTATGTTTTCATATGCATATATGTGTATACACAATACTCAAGAATTATTGATGTAATTGTAAGGAAATTACTTAGATGATTCTCAACAATAGATCTATATATGTCATAATTAAGAGTAGAATAAGTAGATCTACAACAACAATTGGCAAAAAATCAAAATACCTGAATAATATGACTAAGCCACTTCAAGGGGGAAAACTCCACAACAATAAAATAAGAGAAAAATTCATGATATGATGATAAAATACTAACAAATACCTCTTTTATTTACTCTACTTAGCCATGGTTATTCCATAAGCCGAACACACTAAGAACATCAAGAAATACAACAAGCTAATATGAAGTTATGCAAGCCACAAGTCAACCACACATATACCTAGATGAACTATAGTTTAAAGTAATAACATGCTCCTCCCATTTAAAATAACATTGTCTTTAACATTGAATCAAACCAAGATGTTTCTATAGGAATGTTTTGTCCTCCCATGTTGTATTTTCAAAATTTAGGTTTCGTTATTTGATCAAATACTACTTAATGGCTTTGGTCCACAATTATTTAGTGTGCATATGAAGGATCTCCTTAGGATCTAGAATGAATTTGCCTTCTTTATCTAATTTAGGTAACTTAGCTTAAGTGGAAACTCTATGTCTAATTACTTTCTTTAGGTAAGATACATGGAATATCATATGTATATGACTGGCTGGGGGTAACTCTAACTTGTAAGCCACACTACCAATTTTATACAAGATCTAATAAGGGACATAATACTTAGGTGATAGATTTTTATCCTTTTTCCAGTTGCTTTAGATATATCTGATTATATAAATATAAATTTACAAAGATCCAATCACCTATGTCAAAATTTTGCTCTTTACGGTATTGTTCTTCTTGTTATTTCATTTGATTTTGTGCCATTGTTAATTTATCTCACAAACTAATTAACACCTACTATTGATGGTGAATGTGTTCTTTAATAGATCAAACCTTAGGATGCATTGTCAAAACTAAAGTGATGTATGGGGGTGATACCCATACAATTCCATAAAGGGAGACATCTTGGAAGAAGTGTGAAAATAAGTTTTATACCACCATTCAACAAGTGGTAGTCAATAAACCCATTTATCCTATTTATCAGAAATAAAATAATGAAGATACCCTTAGAGACATTTGTTGACTACCTTTATTTATCCATCATATTGAGGATGATAGGATGAGCTATGAGCCAACTAGGTTCCCAAACGTGCAAATAATTTAGTCCAAAAATTACTAGAAAACATGGGATCTCGGTCACTTATAATGATGTTTGAAGTGCCATGCAATTTTTGAACTATATTAGGAAAAGCAGAAGCTACTATACTAACAAAAAATGGATATGATAAGTATAAAAAATGAGCATACTTGGTGATTCTATCCAAAACTACCATGATAATATTTTTACCCTCAGACCTTGGTAACCCTATAATGAAATCCATGGAAACCTCTTCCCAACACTGACTAAGTATGGATAAAGGTTGTAAAAAACCTAAGGTCTTAATGGTTTCACCTTTATTTTTTTGGAAGACAATGAATTCAACCACATATTTTTGAACATGCCCTTTGATTACTTTCTAAAAGAAATCCTACTTGATTATATGATATGTTTTCAAAAATATCGAGTGTCCTCCAAGTGGAGTGACATAAAGTTCATGAAGAATTTTATGTTTGAGGAAAGAATGATTATAAAGGTATAATCTATATTTATACCATAGTGTGTTCCCATTCCATGTAAATTTTATAGATTTTTTGTATTTTGAATCAAATCTCTGGTATCACTATTATTCTCCCATTCTGATCTTGTTTCCTCTAGCCAATCTACCTACCATATGGTCATGGTGCATAACAATGCTTCAACTGATTCATCCTATTGACAGAGGGAATCTACCACCACATTGTTTTTTCTTATACACTTTCAAAATCATAGCCTAATATTTTATTCACCCATTTTTTTTGTTCTTTAGATGACAAACATTGATCCAAAAAATATTTGGGGCTATAATGATTAGTCTTTACCTGAAAGTTATAACCCATCAGATAAGGCCTCCATTGCTTCACTACATGTAGAATAGCCATCATATCTTTCTCATAAATTAGTTTCAGACTAATTTTTCCCTTAAGTTGGAAAATTTAAAATTTTAGTGGTCTGCCTTCTTGCATGAGTATACCCCCCATGCCATATCCTGATGCATCACACTCCACAATAATTTTTTTTGAAAAAATAGGAGTAGCCAAAAATGGAGTTATGCACATAACCATTTTAAAATGTTCAAATGCTTTAGTAGATAAATTATTCAACTATAAGGATTCTTCATTCAGTAAAGAGGCGAGTGGCTAAAATGATAACATAATTTTTGACAAACTTGTGATAGTAACTAGTTAGCCCCAAAAAATTGCATAGTTTCTTGAGGGTCTTGGGGACTTGCCACTCCATAATTGCTTAGAATTTATTAGGATCAACTTTCACTCCTTAATGTGAAATAATATGACCCAATTACTCTACCTCTTGGACACCAAAATCAAATTTTGAAGGTTTGGCATAAAGTTGATGTTATTCCAAAACTGAAAGCACATGTCTCACATGCTTCAAATGGTCCTCCCAATTTTTACTATAAATGAGGATATCATCAAAAACACTAATACAAAATTTATCAAAAATGTCCTAAAAATAGTATTCATAAGAATATGAATGTAAATGGTGCATTTGTGAGGTCAAAAGGCATGACCATAAATTCATAATGGACTTCATGAGTTATGGAAATTATTTTCAATACATCCTTATTACAGATGTGAATCTAATGATATATAAAGTGAAGATCTAACTTGGTGAAGTAAATAGCACCATGAAATTCATATAGTAAATCATAAATTACTAGAATAAGAAACTTATCTTTTATGGTGTATTTATTGATTTTTTTATAGTCTAGGCACATCCTCCAATTATCATCCTTCTTTTGCACCATGACCACCAGGGAGGAATATTCAATTTAACTATGCTAGATGATTCCTGCTTCCAACATTTCTTATACCATATTTTCAATTTCACTCTTTTGGGCATAGGGATACCTATAGGGTCTGATATTAGGTGGTGTATTTCTTAGAATGAGTTTGATGGCATGATCATGTGCACAACTTGAAGGAAGTCCATTTGACATGTCACCAAAAAAAACAAAATGGTCATCCAACACCTTTGCAAAAAAAGGATGTGTAGACTCCTTGGTTGGTTTAACCTCCATGTAAAATAAGCATGCCACAAAACCATTTGCACCTTTTTTGAAAATCTTTGTCATTTGGTGGGAAGTAAATAGTTATGGAGATTTAACCAATAATCTATGTAGTTCAAAAGTCCTTACTTCTAAATGGAACCTCATGAATAATTCTTGGAAATTAATCTTAATAGCACCCAAAGTGGTGATCCATTGCACCTAAAATAATGTTAGATAATCCCATGGGAATAACAACAATAGGGGAATCTAACAAATAGTATCCCATAGCAAGCTTAATACTATAACATTTTTTAGAATAGTTGATTGTACCACTATTTTCAATCATGACCTAAAAGTTTAGAGTTGGGTAATTGAAATAATTATAATGAGTAGCCAACTTACTATTAATGAAGATATATGTACTCCCAGAGTCACTTAACATAGTCACCTTTTATTTATTTAAGAACCCCACCACTTTAATAGTTTGAGGCATACTAATGCCTGAAAGTGGATAGGAAATAGTAGGTTGAGAATCCTCAGAATCATCTTCATGATCTTCTAACACTTCCCCTAAAACCTCCTCATCTTCTTCCTCATCATTGGCACCATCAATGTAAAATAACTTCTTTTAAGCACATCAATGCCATTTTTTCCATTTATTATAAAATACAAAACACAAACCTTTTACACATTTTTCTTCCACTTGCTAAGGTACAATTTGGTAGGTTGATGAAATGATGGTGATGGAATGTTGCGTTCATAAAATTGGTGAAAGGTATTCATCTGATAAGCTCTTTTTCCTCAACCATGCGTGACTTTGGTATGGCCTCAAATATAGTACTGGGATGAAACATGTGAACCTATAATTGGATGCTATGTTTGAGGGCACCTAAAAATAGGTCAATCAAATTTTTCTCTATGATGTATACCACACATAAGGAGAGATTCTAAAATTGATGAATGTAGTCCTTGATAGTCCTAGGTTGGCACAAATTTACTAAGTAAATTAATTTTTAGAGATATTATTATGATAGTGGAGCTGAAACTCCTTAGAAAATACTGACCATGAAATTGGGGTACCCTTCTTTTTCTTCTGAGCACATAACCAACAATACCAAATGAATGGCTCAGGTTTTAGATAGAGAGAGATAATAACCAATCTTTTCAAACACGGAGTCTGATGTAGATAAAATAAAATTTTAGTTTAAGTGAACCAAGTGAGTGGATCATGACCATCAAAATTAAATAGGTCCACTTTTGGCAACATCAGCTTAGGGCCAGAATTGGTTTTGGTATTATTTGGAGTAAGAGAATCAAACTGAAGTGGTGGAGGATTATTTTGAAGTGGATAAGCTGACAAGTTTTCCAAATTCCCACATATTTTTTGTAATTGATCCTTTGTGTTATCCAAGTCCCCTCTTAAAATTATAATGTCCCCTTGAACTGTATTAAAATCATCTTTTTTACCATGGCCTAGAACTCTGACTTAAGTTACTGAACTACCTCAAAAATAGATGGATTAAAAGTTTTAGATTCTATGTCATTCTTATGATTAATTTTTGGAGTTTCTTGCACTTTCCTACATTTGTGGGTGTTTAGACAAGCCATGCAAAAACCATAGGAGGGTTTCAACGCCAAAAAAATGTACTAGTGGAATAAACCATCATAATCATCTCACTAATATAAATCTAAATACTACTATTGGGCAAAAAGGTGAAAACTTTTGAACCAAAAAAGTGTACAAATAGAATATACCACTACGATCATCTCATAGAGATGAATCCAATGACTACTAATTTTCATACGGTAAAAAAATATTCCAATTTTTTTAAATTTTTTATTAAATAAAATCATGAACAAAACTGAGGTGATGAAAAAAATCAATTCCTCCTAGATCACAATTTAGAATTTTTTGGCCTTCTAGTGCTTAGGACACTAGATATAAAAAAATTACACTGTAGAAACTTGCCCAAATCTATAATCTCATACCACTTTTAAGTAAATTACTTAGATGAATATCAATAATAGAATTATATATGTAAGAATTAAGAGATGAATAAGCAGATCCATAACAATCATTGATGAAAGAGAAAAGTACTTGAATAATATGACTGAGCCACTTCAAGGGGGAAACCTCCACAATAATGTAATCAAAACAAAATTGATGATATAATGATAAAAGACTAACCACTACCTCATATATATACTCTAATTATCCATGGTTATTCCATAGGCTAACCATACTAAGAACATCGATAAATGCAACAAGCTACTATGAAGGTGTGTAAGCCATAAGTCAGCCACACATATCCGTAGGTACATTATAGGTTAATGACATAACAATAATAATATTATATATTGAGTATACTATATACACGTATGAATTATTTATTGTATGATTAAGTACCTTATATGAAATAACCAAGATGTAGGAGTTCATTTGTTTACTTTAATTAATAAGGATAAAACTTAGATGTGAATACAATGGATTCAGGGAACTCCTAAAAATGTAGTATTTGGTAATTAACACAAACCATATTAATATTAGTTAGTATATGAATATATTATTGATGCATTTTGGGTATATATAAATAAAGTGATTTTAAGTTAAGCTAACAAACAATGTGAGATAGATGAATAACATTAAGTGAAAAGTTGCATGTATAGATTTTAGTGACTTGAAGTATGATGCTTAATTTTATTAGAATTATATGACTATATTGAACTTTGTTATTATAGATGATATTATATTATATATAAGATTAGTTTTTTCACACTATTATATTGAATTTTTTGGATTAAAATTTATGTCTTAGATACTTTATTTTATTGGTACATATAGCAACATCTATTAGGGAAAAACTCATTAAGAAATCTATTGGTTTTAGTATTTTTAAGTATATGAACCAATTTGGTATTAATGATATTAAAAAAGTGGGTGAGATGGATTCCACTTGATTTATTAGTATCACTAATACTCATAGATGGTGTAATATGGTTGAGTGGTGTATATGAAATTGATTGATCTTTGAGATCTAATAACTATAAGGAAAACTTTGGCCAAAGTACCATTTATGGTTAAACATTATCTTTTCATTTGTTTGATTTAGTTTACATTTTTTTTTATGATATCATGTTAGAAAAAAATTATTTATGATAGGATACACATAATAGTTATCTTAAAGTATATAGGTTTTAGTTGGCACTCCTGATTTTCACACTGTCATTATCTCCCCATCCATGAAAGGAGGGTCATTCCCTAGTTGGGAGATTATGTGAGAGATTTATGGTCCATGGTTGGTATGGAAAATCACTTAGATGATTCTATACCTCCCCTCAATATTCATTTATTTTAGATTAAACTCATGATTACTTATGGATGTTTTGATTTTGATGAGATTCACATGCTCCATTGAGCATTATATAGTTGTAAATTTCTATGAAAGCATGTGTTACATAAAAAATACACTTTTTTTTTAATATTTAACCATTTCAATAGATGGATATAATTTTTTATTATCACTTACTAAATTTTTAAATATACATTTATGATTTAAATACAATATTCATCTCATTATAAGAATTATACTTGAATGTGTGATCATTAGATAAATAGATTAGCTCTAGACCTTGACTATGGTTAACTTAAAATAATGTATTTAGTTATTTACCACTATTTTATAGTTTTAGTGTTATGAAATTTGTAAATGAATTAGTATAAATGTTTAAAAAATTACCTTATTCTAGTTGAGCCCAATGGGTTGTTACATTGTGGTATCAGATCTAGGTTCAAAATCTAAGACTTAATGAGTCCACTAATGAAAATGTATTACCTTATTAATAAAAAAGAAGAATGTTTCATGATAGACCTATAGGTGAGGGTAATTCAAACACTAACCCTGTAGTGGATCCAAATTAATTTTCCAATGAGAAATCTATGAAGTAAGATCAGATGCTTGCAACCATGCACAAAACTAATGATTGAATCATGGCCTCAGAATAAGAAGTACATGGTCATCTTGAAGAGAATAATTAGTAAAAACCTAAGGAGCATCCTACTAAGTAGGAAAATAATCAATAGAATAGGAATGATGAGGTTCCATAAGATATGAGATCTGTAGTAGTTGTAGATCTAATATAGGATATGAAAAAGGTGAATCCACCCAAGTTTGATGGAACCATTTTGGGAGATGGAGTTAAAGTGTGGCTAATAGATATGGATAAGTATTTCAAAATTCAAAATTAATCACAAGTCACTAAGGTAGTTTGGGGATCATATCAACTTATTGGAAAAGTAACAACATGGTGGGAAAATAAGAAGCTTGATATGAACCTTGACTCTACCACCATCACCTGGGAGTAATTTGTGACAGTGTGTAAATCACAATGGCTTCCTCAGTTATATTTTGATTAGAATCTAAATTTTTCTCAGATATTTAATTAAGGATACTTTTATTTGAATGAATATTGGGATTAATTCACTAAGTCCCTAAATTATGTCCCTCAACATCAGTTAGATGAGAGGTTTCACATCAAGAAGTTCATTATTGGATTAAAACCCAAAATTGTTTGTGAGGTGGATGTGAATGGACCATCTACCATGGATCATGTATTCAAAAAGGAAGTTAAGCAATATTAGAAGTTAAAATATCTTGCTCATTGTTGGGTGAGTATTTTATCACCAGCTAACAAATGGGCAAAATAGGTTGTTTCAACTACAACATAAGGAGATTGGTCAGCCAAATATGCAAGTTTACCACATCAAAAGGGGAAAAATATCTCCTCTCATCAAGGGGAGGTTCCCTATAACTATGAGGTGATATATACTATATATATAAGTAGAAAATAACACTCAGGGGTAAGACAACACCATCTATCTCTCTTTTTTCAGAGATGATGTTCATAGATCAAAGGAGAAATCATAGGTAATTACTAAAGTTACTTCTCTTCTTTTAGAAGTAATATTCAGTCAACAGCTAGATTCCTTCTTGGTAGTAATTATAACCATGAGAAACCCACGAAAGCACAAAGTCTTTCATTGCTTCCCTCACTGAAATAGGGCGTAGTAACACAACAGAATGAAGTGTAGCATAAAGTCTCCACCTCAACTACCAAAGAGTGAAATATACGAAGGATAATGGGTGCATAAAGTCATCCCAAGATCCTTTACATAGAAATAGAAAAATAAACATGCTAAAGACAATTGTGGCAGCACAAAGTCTCTCCATAGTCAGCTTCAGGACACCTTCCTGATTACTTCCACTAGTTCTACTTGTTAAATTAAATATACAAGAATGCTTCTAAGAAACAGACATAAGAAAAATTTCCTAAATAACACAAGGTATCCCATCACAAAGTCTGAAAGGTCACTTGTTTTCTCATTCAAATAAAGAAATATGATTAACAATATGAGCTCAAAGTCTCAAGAAAATGCCTTTCAATTTGGGTAGAGTTTTGCTTCTATAACAAAGAGATCTCTTTTGCATAAAATAAGAGATTAAAATATATAACACTCTAAGAAAGACTTGGGTGCTTTATTTCATGGAATGGCCCATGCCACATTCAATGCCTTGAATGCATTTTCAGTTCTATCAAGGGACCATGCTGGAATAGGTCATTGGCCTTGACTTTGGTGTTCAAAAACATCTCGAATGTCTTCTCCTTATCATGGGTCATTTGGTCTATTTATAGATATGTACGCAACTGTCCACTCACTTTTATTCAAAGGGAGAAAAATAGGCTGTGCCTTTGAATTTTTGCATGCTTAGATGTTTACTTGGTGGACTATTCCACCTACTAGAATAACTCCCCTATAGATATTTTAGTATCTCCTATAGTTTTCCCTCTTTCCCTATTGCAATTTGAGCTCTTGGGCTATCTTCTTACCTTTAGCAGGCTGTTCACTGAGTTTTGTCTTTAGGTTTGGTGTCATATTTGAAAATAAACAGGCATTTTATTACCTTGAATTTGACATCCATGGGGACATCATTGGTTACTTGGTCGTCTAAAATACTTTGAACCTTGAACCTTTGAGGTTCATCAATTCAATGGTTTAATGGTTTGGGCAGTCCTATCGGCTCCTTAGTTTAATCACTTCCTTAGTTCAATCACTTCTTTGGTTCAATCACTTCCTTGGTTCAATCGCTTTCTTTCCTCTTCGATTGAACCATCTCTTCAAACTTGTCTTTGTAATCTTCCACTTCCTTCCTTCGGTCGAAGCTTCCTTGAACCTTTGAACCTTTAAAATTTGAATCATTTTGGTTCAAATTTCAACGGTTCATTCTCTTTGTCTGAATCCTTTGGTGCTTCAAAGTTTCTCGATCCTTTTCTTTTCTGTTGAACTCATTGAACCTTTGAACTTTGAACTCTTTTGGTTCAAAGTTCAACAATTCAATGGTTCAGTCTTTGCTCATCGAATCCTTTGTTATTCTAAGTCTCTCAAACTTTATTAAACTCATTGAACCTTTGAACTCATTGAACCATTTTGGTTCAAGGTTCAACAGTTCAATAGTTCAACCTTCAATCTTTGAAGCCTTCTTTTCTTTAAGTCTGCCGAACTTATTGAACTATTAAACTTTATCAAAGCACTTAAATATTTAAGTTTGTTGATGTCATTGAACCTTTGAACCCATTAAACCTTTGAACCTTTAGAGGTGGGGTTCAATGGTTCAATGGTTCAATCTTTTGTTTGAAGCCCACTGATAAGTTTTTTTATTGAACTTCGGTGTTGAACCAACCTTGAAATGCCTAAGTGTTGGGAACTTGTTTCTTTGTGAGAGCTCGCTTGTTGAACCTATTGAAATTATGAGTCACTTAGCTGAAAAAGATTAAATAATTGAAGAAATAGAGTGCTCAGAACTTTTTTTTGAGAAGGGAAGAGAGAATTTTAGCCTGTAGGACCAAAATAGTTGATATGTTGTCCCCAAAAATGAGTGACATATTTTGGGAACAATAGCTAGCTCCAGTTGGGGAACTTCCATCGATTGTAAAAATAATCAAAGGGAGTAGAAACTAGAATCTCCAATGCCTTCATGTATGTCATTGGGCTACGGAGTCATGCTACCTAAAAAGAAAGGTGCCAAAAAGAAATGAAAATGAACAACACAAAATAGAACCAAAGACTATACAAATATACATATGTACAACTGATCTCACCTGATACTTCAAGGATTGAAGTGCTTCAAATGCTTCACATTGTGAGGTAGTGAAAAGGGCATGCCATCTTGATACTTTAATAGGAAACTATTTTCATCATTAAGCTGATGAATAGAAAATGGGCCTCTCCATAAGGAATCAAATTTCCCATGCATTCCATTTGGTTCTCTTCTCTTGTCCCTAACAAAACTTGATCACCAATCTGAAAATCATAGGTTTTTGCTTTCTGATCGAAGAGCTTCTTCACCAGACTTTGATGCATAGCAATTCAGTCTACCACCACATTTCACTACTCATCCAGATCAATCAAGCACATGATCCTTTTATCAATGGAGCTTTCATATGTCTGATCTTTGACAGCCTTTGCCAATTTTAATGCTAGAAATTCTAGGGTGATTGGTATCTCTGCATTGAGACCATAAATTTTTTGGAATGGTGACATACCTATCGCCCTCTTGGGTGTAATTCTATCTACCCATAAAGCATCAATCAATGCTTTATGCCATGTTCATTAGTTGTCATCCACCAACTTCCTGATGATGGTCACCAGGTTCTTGTTGCTTGATTATGCTTGGCCATTCCCTTGTGAAAAATAATCAGAGGAGTGGGAAAGGGTAATCCCATAATAAAAATAGAACTGAGTAATCTCATGGGAAGAGAAATAGGTTGCATTGTCTGTCACAATCTTGGTTGGGACCCCAAACCTAGAAATGATGTTTTCCTTGAAGAAATTGCATACTACTTTTGAAGTAGCATGCTTGGCTAGAATAGCTTCCACCTATTTGGTGAAGTAATATGTGGATGTGAGGACATAATCATGTCTACCACTTGAAGAAGGGTTTATAATACCAATGAAATTGATTCCACATTACTAAAATGGCTCTTCTATTACCACTAGCTTAAGAGGTAAAGCAACTAACTTGGGTCTTCCAATGAACTATTGGCATAGTTCACATCTTCATACCCATTTGTATGCATCTTGAAATAGATTAGGCTAGTAATACCTAGCTCACATAATCTTATGGGAAATTATAGGCATAGAAAAATGTCCTCCATAGGCCAGATTATGGAAGGACTCCATAAGTTAGTTTTGTTGCTCTTTATCTACGCAGTGAAGGAACACTCTATCGAGGTTCCTCTTATATAGGCCGTTGTTCCATAGGACAAAATTGGCAAATTTTAACTTGATATTCCTCTTTTCTTAATGAGACAAGTGAACAGAACACTCAACATAAGTAAAGAAATGAGCAATACTCGAATACCACTCATTCGTGGTGGAGACAAAGAGGACTATTGGCATGTCTTCAATTTTTTCTTCTTCATGCCCTGTTTCTTTTGGTCTGTTATCAGCAATCAATTGGCAGAGACCCCTTCCCCACACAAGCTTCATTAGATTAATAACAAGATCAAACTCCTAGATTTTAGCAATCTTATTACCCCTTTTGGTTCTAAACTCTTGCTGAGTTAATATGGATTTGACTGTGGTATCAGGAACCAGGGCAATAATGTGTAGATTCAGGATGTAAAAATGGAAGTGCTTTACTACCTTTACCACTGCATAAGTATGCTTCTCTAGATTTAAATATTTTAGTTCATGAGCTTTAAGAGGATATCTCATGAAGGATATGGGAGATTCCACACCTTCTTTGTTCTATTGAACTAGAATTGTTGAAAGTGTGTGCTCAGAAGTATAACTATACATTGTGAAATCTTTGGTATAATCTAGACAAACTAGAATTGGGGCATAGGCAATAGCTGTCTTGATGTCTCAAAATACCAATTTGCCTTTTTTATTCTAGCTAAAAGTGGCCTTTCCCTTCATCATGTCCACAATGTGGTGAGTCTTCTCAGTGAACTCAAGAATGAACCTTCATAGAAAATTCACCTTTCTAAATAAAGAGTGAACTGTAGTCTTACTTGTGGGTAGAGTAAGATCCTCGATGGATTTGAATCTTTCTGAGTTGATCTTTATGCCTTCTCGAGATACAATGTGTCAGAGAAGTTTCCCTTCTATTACCCTAAAAATAGACTTCTTGGGATTTAGAGAAATACCATTTTGGTGACATCATTCCAACACTTGTTGTAAATGGTGCACATGATCAGGATGATGCTTGAAAAAAATGTTAAATTATCAAGTTACACCACAATGAACTTACCCATTTCATCTTTGAAAGCAAGGTCTATTGCTCTCTAAAAAGTGGTGCCAACATTTATTAGGTTGAATGGCATTCTTTGACACATAAAGGTACCCCAAGGTGAGGTGAAGGTAGTCTTATGTTGGTCTGCTTCACCAACTTCTACTTGATTGTACCCCTAGAAGCCATCTAGCATTGATAACATCTCTGAACCAGTCACTATCTAAAGGACTTGATCCATGATGGGTAGAGGGTAATTATCCTTTAAGGAGGATTGATTCAAATTCCTAAAATCCATGTAGAGGCAAATTTTTCCATTCTTTTTTCTCACATGAACTATGTTTGCAATCCATGTGGAATGATGGATTGGAAAAATTATTCTAGCATTCAACATTTTTTTTATTTCAAATAGAATAGTACCTGATATCTTTGGATTATACTACTGGGATTTCTACTTATAAGGCACTGAATCACTCTTGAGAGGAATTTCATGGCAAATTTCTTCAGCCCTGAGTGACTTTAGATCAACATAAGAGTACACCAAAATATCCATGTAATAGTGAAGTAGGGAAATAAATTTGAGCTTCTCTTCAAGAGTGCAGCACTTCCCAATGTTCAACATCTTGGGATTTTCCTTAGTACCCAAATTTATTTGATCAAACTCCTAGGAGGAGATTGAATCCATTTGTTGCTATTTAATGAACCTGTCATGCTTGTCAAATAGTTTCTCAAGGGAAACCAATCCTTTGGGAATTCTATTCCCTTTTAACTACAAGAATTTTTCACCTGTGTCTGAACTTGTTTTAGGGGCTGATTCAAGTTTCTGAGGCTTATTGCCTTCAAAGTGAAACTATTCAAAGCTATCTTTTTGTTTCAAAAAGGTGATGATTTGGTTGTTGCCATTAAACACTTGCCAATGATTGGCATTGTTAGGCACACTTGGTCAAAAGACCAGTTTGATAGTGTACCTATCTCCCTTAAAATCTAGGTGAGGAACCAAAAGAGTTATAGAAATAGCTAATGCATTAGCTTGGTCATTGAATTCCCTAGGTACTATAGAGATACTAAAAGCATCAAAGCTTTCGATTTGATCCCAAACTAGATTGTGGTAATGGCATAATCTCTCATTTTTGGTTTGATACAAGTTCTTAACCTGGCAAACCACCAACTCAACATCTCCTTTGGCATGAAGGAGTTTCATGCCCCTATCTTGAGCGACCTATAATCTGAGTAGTAGTGATTCATATTCAACAATATTATTAGAGTTGCTAAACTAAAATTTATAAGAATAGGGGAAAATTATCTCCTTGAGGAGATATCAACACAATCTCAGCTCCCGAGCTGGTAGAAGAATAGCTACCATCAAATTCGAGAATCCACACATTATCAAAAACTAACATTTCCTTAGATTTTTCTTCATTTAGAGGGGAGGATTCCTCTAGAATTGCATTGTGCTTTATTAAGTCTTCTATTGTTTTGTCTAAACCAATTTTTAGACTGTCATCTTTAGGAATTTTATCAGTTAGGATAAGAACATCCTCTGTAGTTAGGAAGTAATTACCCATGCCTAAAGACTCAAATAGAATTTGAGCTTCAGGCGCTGATGTTTGAGTGACAATGTATTTTGCTTCCTTCTCAGGGAGAAATCGCTGCATGATGCCTTTGAATGGGATCCTCACTTTAGATAGGTCCATACTTAACTTGCCACCAACATCTTTGTAGAAAATTTACCGAAGAAGAAAGCCGTATGAGGCTGGGACGTCAGCCACCAAGACTGTCATCTTAATTCTCTTATCCAGGAATGCCACAAATGCAAATTAGGCATCCTTGATTTGTCCTAGTAGTGGCACTTGTTTGTTCTCCATGGAGAAACATCTCCCAAAGGTTTTGGTTAGTGTGAGTCCAAGAGATTCTACCACTTTGGCAAGCATGACATTGTCAGATGCACCTGAGTCTATGATACAATTATTCAGCTGGTGTCTTTTTATTAGTAGGGAGATATAAAATGGTTTTGTCCTCTCAGGAGCAATAGGAGGAGTAATGACAAGGTTATTCTGGGTGGATGTGGGAGTCACCTTTGGAATAATTGGTCCTACAGGGACGGTTTTATTCTTTACACATTGAACCAACTTATCCAACTGCTCAGGTTTGGATTGCAGGAATTCAAATTTAGACATTTGAATTTTGGTTTTCTTGACATGGTTGATTATATCAAATGTCTGAAATGAATTAGGAATAGGGGAAGGTAGTTCATCCTTTTTGTTTTTAGGAGGGGGGTATTGATTTGTAAAATTGAAGTTGAAGGTGAAGGTGTACTTGAGGTACTTACTTTTTTAGTGATCACCAGGTCCTTTGATTGAAAAAATAGAGTGGTTCCCCACTTAGTAATTGAAATTTCTAGTTGAGATCACTCCTCTATTTTTTCCTTATCAACTTGGTAGGCTGATTGGTTCTAGGACCAGGTGAATATAGCGTATGATCCATCAAACACTTCACCTTTATTTTTAGGTTCATCCTGGTAATTCAGGAAACCAGTGTTGGAGTCACTAGCTAATTCTTCTTCTCCCTCTGTGAAGATATTAGCATCATCTTCTGGGTTTAACTCAGGCTGGAAGGAGAAATTAGATTCTATTTTGAGATATCTAACTACTGAGTTGGCTGGTCCTGCTTTAATGGAAAGTTTCCCCTATGGGGGAGGAAGATGATTTGGTTTCCCTTAATTTCTAGTAGCGTTGCCTTGATATGACTTATTAGGGAATGTCCTCCTTGGTATATCTTGGTATGAAGGAGTAGAAGACATAACTTATGCCATTTACTTTCTAAGAGCTAACAACTCATTTGCCAATTTTTGCACCATTGGATCAGTGGTGCCTGTAGATGAATATTCAGAAGATGAAGAAGATTTGCCTCTATTAGGATCTCTTATTATCTTTCCTACCAAGATAAGATCATCTTCCACCTTAGTGGCCAAATCTAGAGCTACAGCAAGGTCTATGTGGCTAGCCTATCTTAGCAAAAAACTCACTTTAGGCAACTGAGAGTTGGTGAAGAAGCATTTGAGATTCTCAGTTGTTGGCTGAGCAATTGTAGGAATCTTGTTCCTTAGGTTGTTGAACTTGGATATGAAGTCCCTCATATTTCATGAGGTTCTTTCTTCATTTGTGTGAGTTGGGCTAACAGGGCATGCACATCTTCTGTAGGCTTGAACCTGGCTTCAAATTTGGCTTTGAGGGTGTTCCAGTCAGTTACAGTCTGGGCTTACAGATGATAAAATCAATCTACAGTAGCACCTTATAATGTCTCTACAAACAACCTGACTACTATGTCTTCATACTCCACACCTATCATGCCATAGGCTATGTTAAAGGCTACAATATGTTCATCAGGATGAACTCTCCCATCATCAAAGAATTTGGGGAAATTCTTTCTTGAATTGTGAGGTAGCTCATGTAGAGGTGGAGTTAGATTGAGTGGACCAAATGAGTTACCCCAAGGGCCTTGAATTGCCATGATTTGACTACTAAATGGAGGGATAACAAATGTCTTAGGGTTATTTATTGACAAAGATTTGTTAATAGTAGAAATGGATGCTTTGCCTGGTAATGGAAACCTGCTTTTAGTAGGAGGAAAACTCTTGGTTCGCTGAAGGTGAGAAGGTGAAGGGAAAGGATCAAAATCACTTTGATGTACCAACTCAAATATAGGGTCAACAATACCTTTAGATCTCTGGATTCATGTATACCATGGATTTGCCAGATTGTAAAGTAAAAATGGAAAAGAATTGACTTTTGAAATGAAACACTCAAACAGTGCATTCTTCTTAGTTGGCATGGAGCTGCTAGAGAATTGAATTTTGAAATGAAACACTCAATCTCTAGTGTCTCTAGTTTCACAACTCAGAGTATATAATGGAAATGGATAAGGATATAATGATAATGGATAAGACACAGGTGATACTTCAATCTGAATCTTGAGGCTTCAAATTGTGTAAAATTGTTGTGTCCCCAGTGGAGTCACCAAAAATTGTTGGGTGAATATTTTGTCACCATCTAACTAATGGGAAAAATAGGTTTTTTCAACCATGGCATAAGGAGATTAGTCAGCCAAATGTGTAGGTTTACCACATCAAAAGGGGACAAATCTCTCTTCTCATCAAGGGGAGGTTCCCTATAACTATGAGGTGCTATATACTATATGTATAAGTAGAAAATAACACTCAGGGGTAGGATAACACCATCCATCTCTCTTTTCTTAGAGATGATGTTCACATATCAAAGGAGAAATCTTAGGTAATTATTGAAGGTGCTTCTCTTCTTTTAGAATTAATATTCAGTCAACAGCCAGATTCCTTCCTAGTAATAATTGTCACCACAAGAAACCCATGAAAGCACAAAGTCTTTCGTTGCTTCCCTCACTGAAACAGGGCATAGTAACACAATAGAATGAAGTGTAGCACAAAGTCTCCACCTCAACTACCAAAGAGTGAAATATATGAAGGACAATATGGGTAAAAAGTCATCCCAAGATCCTTTACACATAAATAGCAAAACAAACATGCTAAAGACAATTGTGGTAGCACAAAGTCTCTCCACAGTTGGCTTTAGGACCCCTTCCTGATTACTTCCACTAGTTCTACTTGTTAAATTAAATTGACAAGAATGATTCTAGGAAACACACATAAGAACAATTTACTAAATAACACAAGCTATTCCAGTATAAAGTTTGAAAGGTCACTTGTTTTCTCATTCAAATAAAGAAATATGATTAACAATCTGAGCTCAAAGTCTTAAGAAAATGCTTTTCAATTTGGGCAGAGTTTTGCTTCTATAAAAGAGAGATCTCTTTTGCATAAACTTAGAGATTAAAATATATAGTGTTCCAAGAAAGACTTGGGTGCTTTGTTTCATGGAATGGTCCATGCCATAGTCAATGCCTTGAATGCATTTTTAGTTCTGTCAAGGGGCGATGCTAGAATAGGTCATTGGCCTTGACTTTGGTGTACAAAAACATATCAAATGTCTTCTCCTTAGCATGGGTCATTTGGTCTATTTCTAGATAGGTATGTGGCTATCCACTCACTTTTATTCAAAGGGGAAAAAAAAGGTTGCGCCTTTGAATGTTTGCACACTCAAATGTTTACTTGGTGGACTATTCCACCTACTGAAATAACTCCCCTATAGATATTTTAGTATCTCCTATAGATTTTCCTATTTCCTATTGCAATTTGATCTCTCAGGCTATCTTCTTACCTTTAGCAATCTCTTTTAGCTCTTTCTTTAGCTATTTTTTGAGTTTTATCTTCAGGTTTCGTGCCATATTTGAAAATAAATAGGCATTTTATTACCTTGAATTTTACATCCATAGGGATGTCAATTGTCACTTGGTCATCTAAACTACTTTGAACCTTGAACCTTTGAACCTTTGAGGTGCATCGGTTTAATGGTTCAATGGTTCAGGCGGTCCTATCAGCTCCTTAGTTCAATCGCTTCCTTAGTTCAATCACTTTCTTTCCTCTTCGATTGAACCATCTCTTAGAACTTGTCTCTGGAATCTTCCACTTCCTTCCTTCACTCGAAGATTCCTTGAGCCTTTGAACCTTTAAATTTTGAACCATTTTCATTCAAAGTTCAATGGTTCATTCTCTTTCTCTGAATCCTTTGGTCCTTCAAAGTCTTTGGATCCTTTTCTTTTTTGTTAAACTCGTTGAATCTTTGAACTTTAAACTCTTTTGGTTTAAGGTTCAACATTTCAATGGTTCATTCTTTTCTCTTCAAATCCTTTGTTCTTCTAAGTCTCTCAAATTTTATTGAACTTGTTAAACCTTTGAACTCATTGAACCATTTTGGTTCAAGGTTCAACAGTTCAACAATTCAACCTTCAATCTTTGAAGCCTTCTTTTCTTTAAGTCTGCTGAACTTATTGAACTTTTAAACCTTGCCAAAGTGCTTAATTATTTAATTCTGTTGATGTCATTGAACCTTTGAACTTTTGGAGGCAGGGTTCAATGGTTCAATCTTTTTTTTTAAGCCCACCGATAAATTTTTTGATTGAATTTCAGCGTTGAACCAGCGTTGAAATGCCTAAGTGTTGGGAACTTGTTTCTTTATGAGAGCTCGCCTGTTGAAGTTGTTGAGCCTACGAGTCCCTTAGCTAAAAAATATTGAATAATTGAAGAATTGGAGTTCTCAAAACATTTTTTTGAGAAGGGAAGAGAGAATTTTGGCCTGCATGAATAAAATAGTTGATATGTTGTCCCCAAAAATGAGTGACGGATTTTGGGAACAACACTCATGTTAGAGACAGATTCAAGAATAATTTTGGATGTAATAAAATGAATATCAAAAATAAGAATTGGAATAAGAGAAGAGACTCCAAGAACTACTTTAATAACTAGAATGCTAAGTTCAATAGTAGATCAGGAAATAGGAAACCTAAAAATGGTTTCGAAAGAGGTTTTAAGGGGAATTAGGAATTAGATAGGAGAGGACCACCTAGAAGATGATTCATCTATGGAGGTTATTATTATGCTAGATAATATACTCAAGGGAAATCAGATGGTAAAAACAAGGGTTCTACCTCACAATAGGGAACTTTCTAGCAAAGAATTCGTGTAGATATTGACAATCATCAAGCTTAGTTCTAAGCTTTTCTTGTTGAAATATCATGTATTTTATTTTATCATACAATTTTAATTTTGATTGACACTGGGGATAATAAATGTTTTATTACTCCTAAAATGCTTTATAAGTTGTTTAGAAAAGTTGGGATTATGGGAAATGCATGGTCATTACAATATGGGAATGAATCAAAGGATAAGGTTGATAAGTGTCTAGTGGAAGCTGAGATCAGGTTACTTGAATTCACTACAATAGTGGATCTATATGATACATTACTAAGGTTATATGATGTGATCCTAAGAGTAAATTGGATTGATAAGCATAAAGCTAAGGTTGATTTATATCTCAAAAAGGTATAATGTCAGGATGATTTTGGGAATCAAACACAACTTCAAGGTGAGAAAAGAGAGTTAAATCCTAGGCAAATCACAAGGTGAGAAAAGAGAGTTAAATACTAGGAAAATTTATGTAATTCAACTCAATAAGGATCATAGGAAAGGATGTCAAACACTTATTTTTAAAATAAATGAGATGGAGGAATATAAGGAACTATCCATTGATGATTATCCTTTTTTTAGGAACTTTTAGGATGTGTTTCTAGAGGAATTATGAGGATTACCACCCAAATGTGAGTTTTATTTCTCGATTGACACAATACCTAGATTTAAACCATAGTCTAAGGTACCTTACATGATGTTTGTTATTGAAAGGGTTGATTTGACTAAGTGTGTCAATATGGGGTTCATTATGTTGGATTATTATTAATGATGTCATGGAGGTGTCTTTGTGAGTGGATGAAGGGATTTAATAGCCTAAGTAACAATGACAAAGTGTGTAATGTAATTATCCTAGTATGCTTGAAGTTGGCTTGGTTGATCTTTAGTTTTGACATGGTTAGAGATATTCAAGGATGAGTATGGTGATTGGAGCATGTGTAAGAGGTCCCTAAGATGTTATCTATGCTTTTAATTCTTATGTGCATAAGTGGAATTCATCTAGTTCTCCATAGTTTTCATCTAGACGTTTTGGGTCCAGTGATAGAAAATTTGAGTAGACAATTTTATGACAACACCATTACCATGTGGGAATGAGTTAAAGGTATTTGGTCATATGGTTGTGATCATAGTAGTCCCTAGTTGTTATAAACCATATCTAAAGTCATGTGATGAAGTTCGGTCGAATATATGAGGATGTAATGTTGGCTACTCAAATAAAATTTACCATATCCTCATACTTAGCCAAATTTATAAAAGGGATCAAGAAGAGTTAGGTAAACATGTTGATGAGGTTAGAATTTATATGAGTGGAAGTGTTAGGAAAAAATGATCATATGGGTTTGTTTATTTTTTACCTAGTTTTTATGTACTAATTTTTAGATCATGAAATTGAGCATGTCAAAAGATACGTAAATGCAAAGTTAGGCTCTCAGACATTTTGAAAATTTTTTCCCATACTTATCCAAATTTTAATGAGGCAAAAAAGAGTCAAGAAATTAGTTTGATGATGGCATATCTCACACATGTGGACATTTTAGGAGAAGGTGATCATATGGGTTTGATCAGTTTTAAACCTAGTTTATTTGTATTAAATTTTAGACCATGTGTTAAAGCATGACAAAAGTTATGCATGTTCAAAGTTATCCTCTCAGGAAGGTTTTGGCATAGTTGACTCTATGACATAAGTTTTTCACAAGGAATTTTAATGATGTTATATCATTCATGCATGAAGGTTCCATGAATAGATTGTTATATGGTCTGATTCTCCTATATAAGGAAATCATATGGTCCAAATTGTACATCATGCATCCAAGCACAATAAAAGATATGACTATGAAAAGTTGGTCTTCTAGGTAGATAAGTAAGGTTCCCATACTTAGTCAATTTTTCACATGTTAAAGTTTGATTAAGATCAATGGAGTTAATTTTCTCCAAGTCAAGAAGTAACGAGATGAGGATAGGTGCACAATGTTTAACTCTAAGAAGAGATAAGGATAGAGCTTCTTCTAAGGCTCAATAGTAAATAGAAGATCATACAAATAAATATCAATAGTGTGTATTAAATTCAAGAGGTTAAAGTGATATTTCTATAACATTACTAAAGTGAGGATAATCTTGACAGGATCAATAGAGCATGTGGAGTCAACATTAAAAAATTGCATGAGATGAGGTGATGACTAAGGTTTGACATTTGGGGATTAGTGCCTTTGCATTAAAGTTTAAATAAGATCAATGGTGTATATTTGATCTGAGTAGTGAGGACATGAGATGCAAGCTTAGTGTTCAAAGTTTTACTATCACTGTTGATATTTATATATTTGAATTTAATAAAGGAAAAACTAGTGTCTAATTTTTGAGTCATATCTTTTGATCCAAAATTAATCTAACCATGTAGTAAAAATAAAAGTGGTAGAATACTCCATGGGGAATCTAATGAACTAAATTTTAATATCTTTAAGTTTTTACTATCAAATATATTAAGGTCTAAAGTTGATTGTGTATTCGTGCTTGTTCTACAAGTGACTCAAGAAGAGAATTGAGATTGTGTAGATGTTGTTTCAATAAATCATGATGAATTCACTATTAGGGAGTGTTTAAATTCTATAAGAATGATCTAAGTGTATTATGATGGATTGAAAAATTGTATGTTGTATGAATGAAGGCTTAGAAGGTGATTTTGTGTTTGCTCATAATGAATGTGTGTATAGAGAAGTGTTTGAGTAATTTGTTCTTATGATAAAGGGTATTATGATGGTTTTTGGCTCTTAAGTAGGACCTATAGATCATGCATAATGGTTCCATACTATTTGAAAATGTTCCTATGTTCATTTTTTGCTTAGAGAAGTGTCAAAGAGCTGAATGGGTCTCCATAGGACCTAAAAGTGACTTAGGTCTATTTGAAAGTGGATTGTGCTTAAGTGTGACCCATGTGAGATGCCTTAAGGGTGAAGGCATGTATTTTCATTGACAAGGAAAGATTATGGTCTTGTTCATTCAAGGATGATATATATATATAGTGAAACTAAATGTGTTGGTTTTTAGACTTGTATGAGAGATTTGAGAGAGACTTGTGCAAAGTGGATGTGAGAGTTATGGAGTGAAGGAGAGGTAGAGTGCCTAGTTGGATGAGTTGATAAGTAAAGCAGAGTTAGGATTGTGTATATGAACTATAAGTCATATATATGATTCTATATAAGTACTCATAAAATTTTATAATATGTAAAGAGGTTTGAGTGTGCATATGAGGACAATTTGAGTGAAGAAAGAAAGAGTTTTTGACATGCCTATGTGAGAGGCCTATTTTAGATAAAGAGTGTTTTTTTAGAGG